>PQWD01014829.1:0-81482 GCA_019425675.1 Leucinodes orbonalis
GCCGTACCTATGTTTTCCAAAAACCGATATAACTTTTAAATAATCCTGGTATGTACTAAAGTGCACATATTTGGAATACGCGTAGGTTGATACGTTTTTATTCGCCTACGAGTATAAACAAACGATCACTATTATATCAGTAAATGTGGGTTTTATTCATTAGGACTTTTGCCGGTGAATAAATCGTTTGTACCAAACAGTGTGTATTGCCAAACAAAACGATTTCTAAGGATTAATTAACATATTCTTACTTTCAGTTTTATTTGATCCTAGATATAAATAAACAACTGAGCATCTAGTGGTAAATCGCTGTTCACTCTTTTCCATTTTGTGTAAAATTCCCGTTCTTCTACTTTCCGTTCCGGTTCGTTAAATTTTTCAGTTAATTTGGCCTATACACAGTATACAATACGTTTAGGCGAGATTCTGTTACTTGAACTCGTCTATACTAACGACCATTGATGCCATAATGGATCCTACTTCAAGCTGCTAATTTAGTGCACCCTACATATGGGTATTTCAAAGCATTATTATTTTCCTTTACCTTTTAACATTATCAGCTCATGTTATAAGCCTGTCATTAAGTATTTCTTCGATTCGGAGTTTCATTCATTAAGCCTCTGTAACTAACACTTGTAAGACTCGTTGTAGCTTATTCCTGTGATATCTGGAAAGCGTTTTAACATATGATGTTTTAACGTAAGACCGAACCAAATGATCTTGAAATAAAGATCACAGTCTGTTTTCTATCCTTCATATTACTACAAATCCTATCTATCTATCATTCTAAAACACATTTCTACCAAAAGCATTACTATTAAGTGAACAATATTCGAAAGAAAACCCGGAGTTAATCATCCCACGCAACAACCATGGTTCTCAGAATGACAGGATCCTCGACCTTCCATAACAACCATAAACATAACACAAGAATCGTTAAGATTGCACCAGCGAAATTTATAGTATCTTGATTAGTGGTGTACAAAGACCGTTTATTCCTTCATATCATGTCTATTTTGTTATGACTCTCATTGCACTTTCGTTACTATCCGATCGGAAGTTGGATCGTATTTTGCACCTTATGCTGCGGTGATAAGATCGTGTTTCTATCAGAAGCTGCTTAATCCTCATCAAATTTTCATCACCGTAGGCGATGGGCGGACCGTCAGTATAAGTTATGAGATACTGGGTTGCAAAAAGAATAAATTATTGGCGGTTACGAGTTTACTGGAGAATGCAACGTTAAGATCGCGGGAGGTGAGATTTGTTTTTATTTTCATATTATTTATTTCCCAGACATTCTAAAAGCGCTATGTGGCCCCAAAATAAGCACTAAGCCAATAATTTATATGGGATTTAATAAACCAATAAACAAACCTATATTTTTGAAAATTGTAAGTTTATTACATATTCATAAAAATACTCAGATCAATACAAACATACTATTTTAACACAAAAGTTTATACTATTATATTATTTAAAAGTTTATTATTTTTTATTCATATGTAACAGGGAATCAAACCCATAGTGTAGAAACCGACATTTTAACCATTTCTTCATTAATATCTGCCAATCCGCATGACGCCACGTGGTGGGTTACAGCCCAATCTTCCCATAAATATGCTACACGATTAGTTGAATTTTTATCTAAAGTAATTCTCGCAACATTAAAAGTCCACAATTCCTTAAACTGAATCCAAAAGCTATCAGTTTATAAATCGAACCGCGCCGTCTGACATACGTCGATGTCTGACAATAGCCCATAACCCTTTCGTTACATTAGATGCATATATTGAACTTTACTGCCTTGACATAAAATCGAAAGGCAACTAGTAGAGAGTGCCCTTTAAGGTCAAGATGACGACCCCATACGGCCATTGTGCCACGACACGGCTCGTTGACAAACAATTGGACCATTTGTTCTGCAAGCAGCATTACCGGGAAGTTGGTCCGTTTAATTCAATTTCATGG
The DNA here is from genome assembly GCA_019425675.1 of Leucinodes orbonalis. Lineage (NCBI taxonomy): Eukaryota > Metazoa > Arthropoda > Insecta > Lepidoptera > Crambidae > Leucinodes > Leucinodes orbonalis. The sequence goes on from PQWD01014829.1 coordinate 1,972, forward strand.
CGTTTACGCTTTTGTTTCATTATAATTCGTGGCGTAACACTTATGGTTGACATGATTTTCATATAGCCACCTCTTCCAGTGGCGTGCACAGAGATTATGAGTAGGGTATGCAAAGTGAGTGACACTAATCGCAAAGGCAATAAATAATTTACATTGCTGTCAAATTGAGTGTTGTTGATGACAGCAGATCGCTTATGGTTTCAAATCTGAAGAGGAAAATGGGCGAATAAGTGGGAATCATTTAATATGTTGGTGATTTTCCGGGTTGCCTGGACGCACAGAGTATGCACTGCTTACTTGCATATATAGACGCCAATGACCTCTTCCGTTCATTCCACTATCGTCGTGTATTGGTTCAAGCCAATCTCACTTTGTCCGCAATGTTTCCCAGTTCACAGACTGACTGTTGAACATAGTCTCCATTCTGCGCCGGATGTGATAACCTATTCGTACAGTAATGCAAAATATAAACTTCCCATGATGATGATGGGTGATGTGATGACACTTGACATTGTGGTCGTAAGTACTAAAGGTGTGGTAGTAAGAGACGATATCGCGACATGCCAGATACAGTGTTGCAAACCAATAGACAGTTATGTATTCCGTCAACTCTGCACTGCACCCGTCATTCGTGACCATGACGTTTGGTTCTTATACAATAATTTCCAAACGTAGAGGTGCCACAAATATCTTTTTTTCTTCTATAGGTAGACATATGACCGCTATCTCACCTGATTGTAAGTGATGATGCGGTCGAGATGGATAGAATATATTAGAAACAAGTAATTATAGTTTCAATCGACTTGAGCATCTTAGCAGAACCTAACAGATTGTATGTATCCTCCAGTAATACCTAGTGCCTATACGACCCTTAAAAACACAGCTTTAAATTTTATGGATACATAGTATTTATACGTAGTATTCCATCAAATTCGGGCAAAGGAGACCGCCAATGGGACTTTTGTAGTTCCCTCAAGGTCTGCTCGATTTAAGTCCACCAATTCCCTGCAATGTAAATAAGGAAATCCATCTTTCTTGTTTGACATCCTATTCTACGTACACAGCGTAGAGCGCAATAATTTCACACTATATCTTTGCTTCTTCTTCACACCAAAATAAATTCATAAACTATACGCAACTTCCAAACCTCATAATTTGATTGCTCCCACCCATAACAATTCTATCGTTTCCCTTAAAACAAAAGACAATTACGAACTTCCTGGTTCCGCGCGGACTTTTACATACTATTTTTGTTGCGTGAAAACTACGCCTATTGAAGATTTAATCGCGACTATCGTAATACGTTTTATTCACCGTAACCCAGTTAGGATCGGAGTTTCGCATTGCCGTGACAATGGGTCGTTCTGCTTATTGTTGGACGGAATACCGGCTGCAGGTAAAACTGAAGTCAGAGTGTTAGCGCATTATAATTATATATGTACTTACTACTACCACAGATAAGATACTCCGCAGACTCATTGACACGAAGTAGTTCACGCAGATCAGACCGACGACGCCCTTTAGCGGACCTGGGGCGGCCCATTTCAATGATATGCTATAGAAAATGTTTGTGAAAGAGTACCCACAGTAGGACGGCGCGGTGGTTTACATCCAAACTCCCCATAAGTATGTTGTATAGGAACGCCTTGACCAATGATGTACTGTATAAGGCAATATGAATACAAAAGTTTTGTCTCTTTAATTCGATATTGCAACATCATCATCAGCAGCTCATTAAACTCTCGCTCGTCCCCACCGAGGGGCACGAGCCTACCTGTATAGGGGGATTAGGCCTTAGACGTCCACGCGGTTCCAGTGCGGATTGGACGACTTCACACACAACCTCGAATCTCTTCGCAGGCGTGCATGAAGATTTCCTCACGATGTTTTTCTTCACCGTAAGAGCGTCGGATAAAATACATATAATTTCGAAAATTCGAAAACACGTTGGTACGTGGCGGGATTTGAACCTCAGCCCTCCCGGTAGGAGGGCAACAGTCCACACCATTGAGCCACCGACGCCCATATCTATGCTGTGCGAGACACCCTGAACAATGATGATGTACTGTATAAGCCATAATTTATTTCTGTTCAATTCAATATTGCAAAGCCACTTTCAGAATATTGCTGACGATGTGTTGCACTTTAAGTTGTTAATGCCAGAGATGTACTTCAGATTAAAAAAATGCAGTCCGTGACAAGTCATACTTACTTAAACTTAGGTCTTACTTCAAGATAGAGAAGGGTTTTGGAGAAATTTCCACTTTTGGCAATTGGGTTAGAAATAGTAGTCTCTCTTCAACCTATCGCAGTCCACTGCTAGACATAGGTCTCCCCCATTTTGCGCCAGACATCCCGGTCCTCTGCTTTTCTCATCCAGCTTCCACCAGCACCCATTCGGAAGTCGTCGGTCCATCGGGCCGGAGGGCGTCCTACGCTACGCTTGCCAAGACGCGGTCTCCACTCCAGAGCTCGTCTGCTCCACCGGCCATCGGTTCTGCGACATACGTGACCAGCCCACTGCCACTTCAACGTGCTGATCCGGCGGGCTATGTCGGTTACTTTAGTTCTACGGATTAAATCATTTCTGATCTTATCCCTAAGAGAAACTCCAAGCATAGCTCGCTCCATTAAGAGATAGTAGTAATAAAATTCAATTAGACTGCGCAATGACCCGGTATACGTTATTTTGTGACGCTAAGCTTATTAAGGCACTTACAGGACAATTATTGTGACAGTATTTTTCTAATCTTCTATCAATACTACTTGTTAGTGGTTAATAGGTGGAAGCCTCGGTTTTGAGTCGTGTAGGTAGGTACCAAAGCAGTGCCAGATATCGCTCCAAAAATAAAAGTGTGTTCGATTGAGGGCACTGTAACTAGTAATATTACCAGGTATAAGAGAATTAACAGCTGTCGTCTTGGGCGACGGGCGCAGAGCAACGTTGACGGAAAAATAATAACTACCAACTGTTATTAATTATCTTTAACACTGCATCTGTCATGGTTAGGTGTATCACTGACCACCAGGTGAGCGTACTGACCATCCCGTTCACTTATGTAATAAAAACAACTAAAATACGACCAGCCGCCAATGACATTCTGTATAAATAAAGGTATATACGCCATCCGTGCCTCAAAAACGAAACGCCAAAGAGAATACAGTTGTAGTGAAATGTACGCTCATTCGAAATAAATGTGTATGTGTGGTGTCGCTGCATTCAAAACACTTTTTTCAGTTGTTTTGAGAGCATATCACGAATCTATATTTTTTACATCATTTTCAGCCGCCGAGTCATATCGCGATTTGTTTTTTCAAACTATACTACTAAATCCTATTCAAATTCATTAGCGGAGTTATTTTCTAACTGTTTGTCTTACTCTCATTGTCTTGTCACACCCACACGCTATCGAAGAACAAACCGTTCCAGACGTTCCTACTTAGTTTCTTTTGTTATCACATTGTTATTATGATTATATACAAGGATAGGCACTGCCGACTTACGTTGTTAAACAATGCATGTTATTGATTAGCCGTATTGTTTTTTTGTATGTAATTTAAATGTATTCATATGGGATAGGACTACTGGTTTTATGCAATGTTTGAGAAACCAGCTTCTACCAGTGGCGCGCTCAGAGATTATGAGTAAGGTATGCAAAGTGAGTGACACTAATTGCAACGAAATAAATACTTAACCTATGTCCAGCAGTGGACTGCGATAGGTTGAAGAGAGAGAGAGAGAGAAATACTTAATATTTGGGACCAATTGAGTTCTGTTGATGATAACAGATCGCCTATGGTTTCAAATCTATGGAGAAAATAGGCGAATAAGTAGGATTCATTTAATATGTTGGCGATTTTCCGGGTTGTCTGGATGGACAGGGTATGCACTGCTTATTTGCATATGGAGTGCACGCCACTGGCTTCTACATATTCTTAAATCTGTGCATATTATATCTGCATCCCCGGATAGTGTAAATATTGGTGTGTGCTTGCACGTAGCTGTTTGTATTGGTATCATCGTCATAACTTACGTTGACCAAATTGGTCAAGTCCATAAGAAGGCTCCCAGAGGGGTCCCAAGCAAAAGCAGTAAAAGAGCTTGTATGAAAATATTGATGGATGTGAATGAAGTTAGGGAAGTATGTCAGGACCGCGTAAAGTGGCGTTCCATCATCTCTGCCTACCCCTCTGGGACAAAGCGTGAGATTTATTTGTTTTTATATATTTATTTCATCGTCATTGTCATCAGCCAACGTTCCACTGTTACAGGCCTTCTCGTTCTCATACAGCATGCCAAGAAAGACTGTGCCGATATCTTCCGCGCGGGCCCGATGCGGATTTTAGGTACCAACTATAACTGAAGCCGGACTCGAAGGATAAACGTGTTCTCCCAAGCACACAATTTTCTTCATCATCAGCAGCTCATTGAACGTCCCCACCGAGGGCCACGAGTCTACCCGTACAGGGTGTATTGTTGTATAGGCCTTTGTCGTACACGCGGGCCAAGTGCTCTTTGGCATTCACGGATCTTTTCTCTCTTTTTGGATTTCACGTTCAACCTTCGCAGGCGTGCGCAGGTTTCCTCACGATGTTTTCCTTCACCACAGTCCAGCCAGGACTTCAGTTCAATTACGAAAATTGGCATGTTCATTCATATTAAACCATGCATGTTGTGATAGATTCAGTTTAGTTTTACTTATTTAGAGTACCGGCATGCGTTCAGCATTATCCGTCGAGCCTAATGTTGATGATTTGACCGCAAAAACTTTATTTAAAAAATAAAATTATTTAATTATTCATTAAGAAATTTAAGTATATTCACAATACATTGTTATAGATATATTTATTTAACACCTTTATGCCCACATTGTTATATACTGTATTTTGACAATAATGTGAATAATTATAATCATTTATATAATTATCGCTTTAGAAAGTTACGCAAATAGAAACATTAAATTTTAAATCGACATAGAATCTCAGCGTGCATTGGTTTACTTGATAAATGACTTTCGCATACGTACACATGGCGTGCGCACGCGCACCTCCCGCGCAGCCTCTCGCAATTTCTGGAGCGGACAGATTAATTACCGGATAGCACGACTTGTTATGGAGACAATAGCAATAAACGTTATGCAATAAAAATGACATATGCAAAATAAAGCTGCGAACGCACCGAGTAAAAATATTAAAAGTTACATGAACTCAATTTCCTCAACTGAAAACTATTTCGAACGAAACTTGTGCCATTTCCTGAGTGCATGTCAGAAACTGTACAGTTTTTTATTTTTGGAAGATTTAGTTTCGATAAATTTAATTCAATACGTAGAGCAGATTAGAATACAAATGTGAGAATCAAAATGAAAATCTAATAAATAAAACTTTTGCCTTGTACTGTCTAATCTTATTTATTTGCTGTTATTTTTTTGTATTAAAAATAAGTAAATTAAAAATAATCGTGAGGAAACCTGCGCACGCCTGCGAAGATATTCAAAGGTTGTGCGTGAAGTCGTCCAACCCGCACTGAGCCCGCGTGGACGACTATGGACTATACACCCTATACTAGGCTCGTGCCCTCGGGGACGTTTAATGAGCTGATGAAGAAGAAGAAATTAAAAATAAATATATAATTTACATTGTGTATTAATGAATATTTAATGAATAACTGAAATAAAATAGGTACAGCTAACTTCCAAATAGCTTAAATAGCCAAGCCAAGCGTAGATTGTAGTAAAACATATAACCATAATTAAGTACGCTCTTAAATTCATTCAGATAGCACATTGCACCCAGTATATCACCACCCGTTACCAGCACATTCAGCGACCGACACATCCGCTGTCGAAGTGGAATTCATCAATATATTTGACATTACATCAGTTACTAAACTATTCGGGTTAATTACAATACAGTATTGTTTGCATTTCTTAGTCGTCTGTGGGAACCGACGGTAATAGTCGTGGCTAGTATAAAGCTTTGAATATTATAATGGCATACTTTGATTTATGCTTCGACGCAGACTTTTATGGGTTTTGTTTCGATGTTCGAGTTGTGCAAAATCTGTAAGGCAAAATGTTTATGAAATGTGTAACTTGAATTAAATTTTTTATTCTCAAATAATAAATATGTGTGAAATTGTATTTGAAGACATATTTTTAAGTCATTTATATTATTTTTATTCCATTAATGTTGCTGATTAATTCAGATAATAAAATCTGAAACATTAATTTTGATATTTTTTACAAGTCAAAGTTCTGTTAGAGTATCTTACTTGTCTGACGTTGGAGTGGGTCTTAATAACTTTTTAACATGTATAATATTGAAAAGATTTACCACCTATTAGATAGAATCAGTTGTTTACAACGAACTTTGATTAATTTGTAAAGGATTAGTAGTTAAAAAAACATCAAACAAAGCAAAGTTTATTCGAGAAAGACATCATACTGCGCCGGGACTTATGCATCTAGCGAATAGCCCACCGTCTATAGACCTATGAAAACAAAAAGCCAAGTTAGCGAAATTATCATAAAGGTCACCAACCTGATTACATAAACTTTACACGCGTGTAACTTGCACTTTTAAAGACCTTTCTCCCTCACACTGGCCACTTCCTAAATATCTAGGTCGATTTCAGTAAAAAGTGTGTTACAAATAAAAAGGTGACCATTTAATTAAAACAGGCAATGATATTATCACTGGCACCTATGACATAACCTGTGCCTGATCGTATCAGTGCTTACGGATTGGATTTCGCACTTCCTTTGTGACGTAAATTCAAAGAGTCGTGTTTCGATTGTTTGTAATCCCCACACGGATTAGCGTAACTCGAAGAATTTCCGTGGTTTTTCTTAACATAACGGGGTTAAGATGGGTTATGTCTATGTGTGTTACGTGATGCGTTTTATTGTTAATTTACTGAAAATCAGCGTAATGGTGAATCTTATAGGCGTCGCATCACGCATCACGCCAGATTATGCTGAGACAAAATCTTTAACCATATCTAATGTTCGTTTATCTTCTTCACTTGTTATTGTTTAAGTTATTTTAGGATTACCAGCTGAGTCCATTTCTCAAACAGTGGGCGTATGTCTATTATCCAAAGTCCAAAGTAATAGTTCATCATAATAGTTATTGTTATTACACACTATCGGCAAGGAGGACCTAAGTCCAAGCAGTGAACTGTCACCGGATGTGAGTTAAATCATCCAGACTTTGTATCGCTACAACTCCTAAATGTATTTCCCGAATCATTGTTATAATAGGCTCTAATGTGGCTAGCAAAACCGAACTTCGATTTAAAAGTTCGGCAACGTGGCGAACAGAATAACTCGCCAGCCGAATCAAACGTATAATTGTAGACTTCAGTCGAGTCTTTCGTATTTAGCGTTTTACGTCAAGATCTGTACGGGTTTCACTAGGTGGTAGACTCGATACTGAGTCGTCTAGGTAGGTACCACTTTTGTGTTTCGGGATGAGGGCACTGCAGCTAGTAAAATTACTGGATATAAGAGACCTAACATCTGTTGTCTCTGGTGTCGGGCGCAAAGCGGCATTGACGGAGGATAAGGACTTTTAATCAGTTGTAGGTCAGCTGTCATGGTCATATGTATCACTCAACATCAGGTGAGCGTCTGGACCGTCCTGTACACTTTAACATAAAAAAGTGTATTGAAGTAAGTGAATATAACTAAATTTCTACACTAAGATCCATGGGAAGTTGGGTTGACAACAGATGCTCTGATACATTCAAATATGTATTAACGACCACATGTTTGTAGAGGAAACGTTTCGACAGCATCTTCATTCCCTAATATGGAACGGATCGTTCATTTGAACTTTCTAAACTCATATCCATGTGAATCGCTTTCTTTTTTGTTTTACGACAAATTTATTAGGGAGTTAGATAATCCAACGGATTCAAACGGATGATTGGACAGGCCAAACGTATGAGAGGCCAGTGTGAGGGGCGACAAAAGTGATGATGATAAGATGTCCACCGTCGCGACTCCCTGTAAGTTCAGTGGTTCCACCAGTCCATAATAGTCTTATTCAATCAACTATTGGTGGCTTATCATTTCTTATCCATAAATCCATATCGACTCGATAAAAAGGAGAAACCATTATTTCGAACCTTCCTTTGAGATGCGATAAAAGTCGTTGAATACGGGTAAATAGTCTGTAATTATAATAAAGTTTTCTTACGCTAGAAGTAAACTGGGTAGCCAGGTACCCACCTACTTAGAAGACTACTGAGAGAGAGGAGGCTTTGGTATGGAAAAGCCAGATCTTCAGCCTGAATGACCTAGGAAGTGTATTATCTTCCATTTGTTTGTACTTTGGTCACTGGTTTAAGTATTTTTCAAGATTTATTATGTTTTTATGTCCTGTAATAACGTTGTGTACACTATCTCTGGGCTACGGTCCTGACCAGTAAACTGTTATATTATTGTGTTACATGTAAAGGCTGAATCCTGTTTGTTTACCATAAATATAAATAAATTTCAAAGGCAGGATTTGTGACCGACAAGAGCTTAACAGTTAACACTTTACCTGTTGTGTAAAGGCACATAAAAATTTACGATATCATTAAATTTAGAACTTCTCGGAGTAGGGTTAGGGTTAACTGCTGCCCTTTTAGGTGACCTTAGTGGAATGCACAACATTAAACACCTGCTTTTAATGCACTTTACATGTTCGAACTACAATTAGTTTTAACTCTATACTTATCTCAATAAGATCGTATTTATAATAGTATTATCTAGCTCTCCAGCGGACGTTTTGGCGACGGTTATTTTTATATCTTTTGGATACTATGATTGAAAGATGAAATTTCAATATTACTACTCTTAAAGTACGTTAAAAGTCATTGAACTATGGTTGTCTTATAGTAAAACAGATAACGATTAATATGTATGTATATGATTGTTCATCCCGGAACTTACAACTCTTGGTCAAGTTTTATGAAGAATGATTGAGCACATAGCTCACATGTTGACATCGACTCCATGACGATTAAAGGAAAAAATCATTCAATCCTATTATTCTATTATATTATATAAAACAAAAACTTAAAAAATTGGATCTGAAAATTACTACAAGTACATTTTTTATTTCATATTTTTGAAAATAATATATTAGTAATTTGAGCTGTTATATATGACTTTAATGTTCATAAACCTTCTTTGATGGTTTTTAATATATAAAAAGCTAGTTTCTGAGTAAAAGCACTAAAGTTGCCAACATATCTCGCCAGATCAGGAAACAAATACAAATGGCAATGGCCACGTATGTCGCAAGACCAATTTACCTTGGAGTAGACGAGTCCTGACTTATGTCGTCCGAGACTGCGCTTGTCACACTAGCGTAGGATGTGTCTTCTGGGAAAAAAGTCAGACGCTACAGAGGTTTGAATTTCCACCTCCAAATAGGAAGAGATCTTTATCCAGCAGCAGAGCGGGAAAATGAAGATAGTACATGTTAAGAACTACAGTTTGCCGACATAGCTAGACTCAGCAAGTTGAAGTGGCAGTTGGCTGGTTACGAATGTCGCTGAACCGATGGCTATAAGAGTAGACGTTCCGGAATTAATACCACACTTGCCTCTAGCGTAATCCTTCTCGGTGAAGTTGTCCTATGCCACATATGGTAGGTATTCTTGGTGAAAAAAGGGGAAGACATCAAGATAGTCGACTACGAAAAGTAGAAAAAAGGTGACTGTTTAAAAACATATTAATGCTTTAAATCATTGCCCATTCAAAAACATAATGCATGCACTTTCTTTGTCTATTCATGGTGAGATTTACGCGTGTCGTGGCGACACGCCCCCGCTACGCCCCTTTCATAACAATATAAAGACTTATATTCACGATACGACGTATACTGTGTTAGTATTAAACTTCTCTTATATTGGTTGTAGGCCGTTGGAGCAGACGTGTTTAGGAGTGGCGGCCGCGTCTTGGCAAGCGTAGTGAAGGATGGCCTCCGATCCGGTAGACTAAACTTGTGAAAGGTCCAGTGGAGGCTGGCTGAAAAAAGCGGAATACCGGGATAACTGGCACAAAAATGGGAGAGACCTATGTCGGCAGTGGTATGGTTAAATATAAAACACGGTACACAGTAAGATCTTGAAATTTAAAAAATATCTCTCAATATCAGGCTTCTGTCAGGAAGTCATCGGTCTGTAAAATTTAGTAATAGGCCAAAACAAGGTCTACGCACTTTATTATAACAAAAAAAAATACTTTAATAATAAGTTAGCAATCTACTGACTTTCTCGATGGGCCCTCCTAAATAGAATACAACAGTCAACTAGTGGTAGGTTACATATGACGTTTAATAAATCTTCACCATCAGGAGGGGTTGTATACTTATTTTTTTATTTTTGGTTGATTTTTTACGTAAGAGAAAGTCTTAAAGTGGCACCAGTGACTAAAAAGTTGAGAGGAATACGGTAAGCTTGGTATGGACATGTCATAAAGATAGATTGATGGCATCGGATGTTAAATCTGCATGTGGCTGGATGCGTAAACAGAGGAAGGCCAAAGATGGATGGATTTTTTAAAGATGGATATGAGTGTGAAGGGGGTTTGAGTGGATGACACAGCTGATAGAGACGTATGGAAATAAAGACTTACTGCGATGACCACAAATAAAGGGATAAGGCCAAGAGAATGATGGTTCATCGAAAATGGCTACGGAGGGCCTTCTCAGCTTCACCTGACAAGCGGTGAACGCAGGCTTTCAGTCCAAACCATTTGTTCGTTTACCTTCTATTACAATAAAAAGTACAGCACGTACAGCAATATATTTTTTAACACGGACGACCGAATTTTTAATCAGCCGTCAGTCAGCAGCAATTGAGGGGATATATCTTGAGCGAATCGACCTGGCGCCCTGAAAAAAAGGGCGTAAGTACCTATTGTTATTTAAATGGTATTTATTCACTTCGATGGTATTGCAAATACCATCGAAGGTGGGCGACGGTTTCATTTACTAGCAAACGATCTGTTTGCTCGTTTGTCAAATTTTAGATTTGCTGAACATATCCATTATCGTATATATTTCGTCCACAACATCCGCGGCTAAGTGTTTTAATTGCTCGTGTGTTCGCTATGTAACAATACTCTCATATCTCGATCTTTGGTTCAACGGGGAGGCGAGGTAACACATAAATTGCGTTTGTCGTCAAATATAACAATGGTCGGTGAACCCTTCTTAGAGAAAAGCCGTCAGCAGAACAATTGAAATATGATTTAATTAATTAACTTTTAAACTTTACAAAATTTATCATACAGAAATATTTACTATATTATAATAAAAAAGTCTGAACGAGGCAAGGTTCCCAAAACACTATCAGCACTGCTTACTCTTTGACCAAGGAAGGTGCCAGCCCTGGAGTCTCCCGTAGCCACAAACAAACGCACCGACATCTCTCTCTTCAACCTATCGCAGTCCACTGCTGGACATAGGTCTCCCCCAATTTGCGCCAGATATCCCGGTCCTCCGCTTTTCTGGTTGGCGCTACTCATGAGGGGTAAATGCCCGTAGTCACCACGCTGGGCAGGCGGGTTGGTGACCGCAGTGTGGACCAGTACGCAAGATGGCGCTGCTGCCCACCATCCGGTATAAGATCCCTTAGTCGGCTCCTACGACACCCTCGGGAGGAGTAGGGGTGGGGGTGTCCCCACATGGTGTGTACATGTGTATGTATTCTATTCTGCCGTCCCCACACGGCACCGACATACTTAAGGAATATTAAGTTTCATTTAAAATATTAACTTTTATTTGATAGATCGTGCTATTCCACTGTTGGGATTAAGGCCTCCCTGCTGTGCGATGGATTTTGCCATTATTTTTATTTTTATATTATTATTGCCATATTCTTTGAACGCGCCATTCTCCGCATTACCGCATAGGGAAACACCTGACATAAGCCTTTCGATATCGGTTGATAGACTCTTTTGAGGAAGACCTTTAATGAGTGAATATGTTTCCCTTTCATCAGTGATACATAACCTACCTAACCCACCGCAGTGTCTAAAGAAAAATTATACTGTTTGTCGTTCCGGCCAAATCTTTCGGTGCACTTACCAGTTTTTGAAGAACGTCGATAGATTTTTAAATAAAAATCTGGGATTTATTATTATATACAAATTCTTAATTAAATCTGCCGATTTTTTGCGGACGGTACCATCGGCTTCCTGTGCGTTGCACAACGCGCACAAACGCTCTGTTTTCACTAGAAAGCTGCATCCAATATGTGTAACACTAGAGCCCGATGGGAAATAATTGCGCTGACCACACCAATGTCTCAGATCTTGTGAGCCTGGGTGATTACTATCTTATACACAAGCTTTTACCTGCGGCTTCGCTAACGCAGTTCGCCTATCCTTATTTAGAACACAAGAAGATTTTAAAAGACACGTACATTTTCCCATTTATAATATTAGTGTGATATATTTTGCGAAATACACTCCAGAACTTGATACCCAATGCACTTTTAATATTTTTAATTAATTAAAAAATTGAAATCAATGTGTTGATATTATTAAGAAAAATAATGGGGTCTTAGCACTTTTTTACTGTTGACGGGCTCAGTGCTGTATTGATAGAGAATAATAACTGTCTATCAGTTATTGGTCTCCTTCTTTTTTTCTTAGTTCTGTCATTATCGGGCGTATCACTTACCATCAGGTTAGCGTCCACTTTGTAACACAAAAAATACTTTCCTATTTAACACCAAAATCCCATTCTTCCGATTTATTCACTTTTGGCCTACGCAATTCTTATAGCTTCCCAAGGCGCTGATGACTATAGGACACGTCTGCTCTAAAGGTGAGCGCGAGCTAGCAATAACATACAGCCCTAATTTATTTCATCATGTTTAAACCCACATTAACTGACATGGACGGTAATTTAAGTGTAGGTGAGCCATGCATCGACACTTAGGCNGAGCGAATCGACTGGCGCCCAAAAAAAGGGCGTAAGTACCTATTGTTATTTAATGGTATTTTTCACTTCGATGGTATTGCAAATACCATCGAGGTGGGCGACGGTTTCATTTACTAGCAAACGATCTGTTTGCTCGTTGTCAAATTTTAGATTTGCTGAACATATCCATTATCGTATATTTTCGTCACAACATCCGCGGCTAAGTGTTTTTAATTGCTCGTGTGTTCGCTATGTAACATACTCTCATATCGACTCTTTGGTTACAACGGGGAGGCGAGGTAACACATAAATTGGTTTGTCGTCAAATATACACAATGGTCGGTGAACCTTCTTAGAGAAAGCGTCAGCAGAAAATTGAAATATGATTTAATTAATTAACTTTTAAAATTTACAAAATTTATCATACAGAAATATTTACTATATTATAATAAAAAAGTCTGAACGAGGCAAGGTTCCCAAACACTATCAGCACTGCTTACTCTTTGACCAAGGAAGGTGCCAGCCCTGGAGTCTCCGTAGCACAACAACCGACATCTTCTCTTCAACCTATCGCAGTCCACTGCTGGACATAGGTCTCCCATTTTGCGCCAGATATCCCGGTCCTCCGCTTTTCTGGTTGGCGCTACTCATGAGGGGTAAATGCCCGTAGTCACACGCTGGGCAGGCGGGTTGGTGACGCAGTGTGGACCAGTACGCAAGATGGCGCTGCTGCCCATCCGGTATAAGATCCCTTAGTCGGCTCCTACGACACCTTCGGGAGGAGTAGGGGTGGGGACACATGTATTCTATTCTGCCGTCCCCACACGGCACCGACATACTTAAGGAATATTTTTCATTTAAAATATTAACTTTTATTTGATACTCGTGCTATTCCACTGTTGGGATTAAGGCCTCCCTGCTGTGCGATGGATTTTGCCATTATTTTTATTTTTATATTATTATTGCCATATTCTTTGAACGCGCCATTCTCCGCATTACCGCATAGGGAAACACCTGACATAAGCCTTTCGATATCGGTTGATAGACTCTTTTGAGGAAGACCTTTAATGAGTGAATATGTTTCCCTTTCATCAGTGATACATAACCTACCTAACCCACCGCAGTGTCTAAAGAAAAATTATACTGTTTGTCGTTCCGGCCAAATCTTTCGGTGCACTTACCAGTTTTTGAAGAACGTCGATAGATTTTTAAATAAAAATCTGGGATTTATTATTATATACAAATTCTTAATTAATCTGCCGATTTTTTGCGGACGGTACCATCGGCTTCCTGTGCGTTGCACAACGCGCACAAACGCTCTGTTTTCACTAGAAAGCTGCATCCAATATGTGTAACACTAGAGCCCGATGGGAAATAATTGCGCTGACCACACCAATGTCTCAGATCTTGTGAGCCTGGGTGATTACTATCTTATACACAAGCTTTTACCTGCGGCTTCGCTAACGCAGTTCGCCTATCCTTATTTAGAACACAAGAAGATTTTAAAAGACACGTACATTTTCCCATTTATAATATTAGTGTGATATATTTTGCGAAATACACTCCAGAACTTGATACCCAATGCACTTTTAATATTTTTAATTAATTAAAAAAATTGAAATCAATGTGTTGATAATTATTAAGAAAAATAATGGGGTCTTAGCACTATTTTTTACTGTTGACGGGCTCAGTGCTGTATTGATAGAGAATAATAACTGTCTATCAGTTATTGGTCTCCTTCTTTTTTTCTTAGTTCTGTCATTGTCGGGCGTATCACTTACCATCAGGTAAGCGTCCACTTTGTAACATTGATTTATTCACTTTTGGCCTACGCAATTCTTATAGCTTCCCAAGGCGATGTAATGACTATAGGACACGTCTGCTCTAAAGGTGAGCTGCGAGCTTAGCAATAACATACAGGCCCTAATATTATTTTGACCATGTTTAAACCCACATTAACTGACAATATGGACGGTAATTTAAGTGTAGGTGAGCCATGCATCGACACTTAGGCCGGAGAGATACCTCGGCCTCACAGAAAGCCGGCGTGTCAGTTATGACACGCCGGCTTTCTGTGAGGCCGAGGCTTTGCATTGCGTTTACTGGCGCAAAATGGGGGAGACCTATGTCTTGCAGTGGACTGCGATAGGTTAAAGAGAGAGTGAGGTAACGGATGTCTCAAAACCCTCTTCCCACTCTTTATATCCCCCTATTTAAAGGTCTGCAATGGACTTGTTGCTTCTTGGGTACAAAGTAAAATGAAGTACTAAAGCGATATTGTCACTTGTCAAGGTGACAACATGAAGTGAACGATCTGCTCGTTTGAGTACCTATAAAATAAAATAAATATGTCTACTATATAGCGCCAGATAATTGTCTCAAGCTTTCTCCGTCCAGCATTTAACGGTGACCTTTCTTACGTCGTTTGTTTTTGCACCTTGCGTGACTTTTAACCTGTATTAAAAGTTTCAGCTGAGTAATACATATTTAAGAGCGTTGGTGGCTCAATGGTGTGGACTGTTATCATGTGGCCCTCATACCAGGAGGGCTGAGGTTCAAATCCCGCTACGTACCAAGGTGTTTTCCAATTTCCGAAAATTATATGTACGTTATCCGACGCTCTTAAGGTGAAGGAAAACATCGCGAGGAAACCTCCGTACGCCTGCGAAGCGATTCAAAGGTTGTGCGTCGTCCAAACCGCAATGGGCCCGCGTGGACGACTAAGGCTTAATCACCTTATACGGGTAGGCTCGTGCCCCTCGGTGGGGACGTTTAATAAGCTGATGATGATAAAGTGCATATTTATGTTTCTTTGTAATATGTTTTTCATTGTGCCTATTACAAACCCCATCATTATACTATTTTTTCTGTATGTAGTGTGTTGTTAGAATTGTATTATTGATTGATTTATCAACAATCAATCCTATTACGAGAACAGTTGTAAAGATTTACGTAAGTTTAATGATGGATAAGTACACTATATTCAATTACTGTTATACAGCAATATATTATGTAATTGGAATTCGAATACATGTGATAGTTTTTATTTAAATTTAACTAGTATTTCAAAAACATCATCAATTTAAGCTACCTGAAATTTTATTGTGTTCGTAAAATGCTGTGCTGGCTGGCCATTCCTGCAAAGTCTTCATATTTGTCTCTTTTATCAGGATACTCGTACATTATTTTCTTACGAACGGGACAATTATTAAGGAGAATTTTATTTTTAGGCATTGACAGCAAGAAAAAGTTTTCGAACGGAGTTCAGGTAACGGGAAAAAACCAACCCGCCATTAGATCGACTAACCTTCGACTATGTCGCCTATTCATATAAATATTATATAAAGTTGTCAGGTCATACATAAAAGGAGGTTAGGTATCCAAATAGGCTGTCACTTTCCTTTTTATTCGCATAAGTATTTCCTGTGTAAAGTTCTTGCCTTGCTTCATACTTAATTTAAAACTAAATCCGTCCTAGCAATGATCGAACAGTTTAATCTTGTATTGATTCTGCCGTATTAGCTCACAAGTTACGTGGTCCCGTAGAAAGAACGGAAGTCGGTGTAATTGCTTCACTAATAATGTTTTGGCAGCTGCCACACAACTGCCCAGGAGGCATTCCATTTGTAATCAGTTTGTTTAGTGCTTTAACGGCTAATAGTTTAAGTAACTAACATAGATTGCCGAGTGAGTCTTGTGACATTTGGAATGAAGATATAATGATAGTTTATTGCACGTAAAAAAAATATACAAAACAACAGATAACAGAAAAAAAACAAGTACAACATGGGCGGACTTATTGCTTAGGTAGCAATTTCTTCCAGGCAATTTTTGGATGAAAGAACAATGCGTAATGGTAAGCGGGCTAGTGCAAAACGAGTATAAACGGTAATCTAAATAGCTACTTACATAATTATAACATAAAAGTACATATACTAAGTACACACTACTAAATAAATAAATATAGAATAAACTATTAAATAATATATAATAAACTAATACTACAAATAACATAAACTAAGTAATGGAATATAGGATAAAGCAAACTACAATCAGAATAATATAGAAGGAATGACAGATACAGTACCACTAGTTTTTCAAACTGTAAACATTTTGATGCACATTATGTTTTCGAAAAAAATATCCATATTCCTTATCATCATCAGCTCATTATACATCCACATCAAAGGGCACGGGCTTACCTGTATAGGGACCTTAGTCGTCCAGGCGGGCCCAGTGCGGATTGGCCTACTTTACGCACAACCTTTGAATTTCTTCGTAGGCGTGCGCAGGTTTCCTGATGACGACGATGTTTTTCTTCACCGTTAAAGCATTTAAGTATGTAAGTAACATACACATATTTTCTTTAATTCGAAAAGACATTGGTACTTGGCGGGATTTGAACTTGCAACCTCCAGATCGGAAGACAACAATCCACACCAATGAGCCATCGAGTCGGTGGCACCGACGTTCAATTCCTCATTAGTTTCCTTTTATATTCTATTTAGGTTATAAATATTATTTTACTGGACTTTTCCATTCAGTGGTGAACTGATGAAGATAGACCACCTCTACCCATAGATTTAGAATTATCGTTTATCTATGCCTCTACCCGCGAAAGCCGGCTTAAGGAAACAATTTTTTATAGTAGACCTTAAGTTCTTCAATAGACTGTTACGTACCGTTATAGAAAAATCTTGGGTATCACTTAGGTATGTACTTAATTTACTTATCGTTTTTTTATTGGGTTTCTATATTATAATACTCCATTTACTGTGAAAGAAATCTACTACTTTAGAAAGAAAGAAAGAAGAAAGAAAGAAAAATATTTATTTGGCGCAATAAAATTGTACATGTTAATTCCTTAATACTAAAATAATTATAATGCTACCAAAATGGTGGCCACTCAGCTAATGCCAAGACAGTTTTGTCAAGGCGCTGTTTTGCTTTAAAGTATTTCATATAACACGGAAATATTTAAACTTAATATCTTGGAAGTTCCACCGCGTTAGTAATCTAATATCTGTGCCTCGATTTAAATGACAAGGGCCTTTGCCCCGTACGCCGCTTATTTAACTATCAGTTGTATTACACAATTTTTTATTATAAAGCCGCAAAACAAGATATCGTTCTCATGATTACATTTGCTAGACAGGAAAGGGCGCTGGGCATTTGGGCATGTCATTCCATTTGATATATCGATCGGCAGCAAACGAATATGTTATTATCTATAATTAATAGACAATTTTCCGAATAGTGACATGCTTTCATAGACATTAATGGAGATGTAACGAAATTGAATTACATTATTTATAGGTTTAGAAAATATCTGTGGTCGTGTAGCTTTTTAATTTGATATGAGATGTTGGCGTTCTCGAGTAACATTGTTGCTGATGGTGCTGGCCACCTGGCAGCCATATTTTTCGTAATAATTTTATGATGGATTTGTGTTTCGTTTTGTATTTTTTAAGAATCAGCGAAAAGTATTGAGAATCAACCAAAAGTGTTGAAATGCGAATATTAATAAATGTTACAAATAAGTTATGTAATTTAATGTCAAACAATAATAGATTTACTGAAGCGTTTTTAATATATAATTATACACTAAAACCAAAGTATATATATTTAAAATTAAAACTCATGTATGATCAAAAGTTTACGCATGCGTTAATTTACGCATGCATGAGCTTTTGATTATAATGTGACAAATGTTTACTGCCCCCTAAACCGTAAAACCAACCTCCATATTGTACGGGAAGACTATATATCTCACCTGATGCCTCATGGTAAGTGATACGCCTGCCCATGCCAGACGCGGTGTTGAAGTTTTAACTAATAACTGTACCTAGTAATTAGTTTCTGCCAAAACTGACCTACTACTAATATAAATCCCTAAAACCTTATCTAGATCAAAATTAATGAGATTCTCAACCGAGTTTGCAGATTATAATATGATCTCGTTAGATAAAACTATTACCTATTAAATCGATTGACCGTTCCTTGTATAGAAGTTTAGATGTAATCAGTCATGTTGGCACAAATGTGCGTACATTAATGGTGTGGCCACATCCGTTTGTATTATTTAACTGGCTTATGAAACAATTGGGCCTAGAACTTTAACTAGAGCTTTTATACTACAGAAACAAGACAGCCCGCCGGATCAGCAAGTTGAAGTGGCAGTGGGCTAGTCACGTATGTCGCAGAACAGATGGCCGTTAGAACTCGTCTGCGTTCTGGAGTGGAGACCGCGTCTTGGCAATTGTAGCGTAGAACGCCCTCCAGCCCAATGGACTGACGACTTGCGAAAGGTCGCTGGTGGAGGATGGATTAGGAAAGCGGAGGACCGGGATATCTGGCGCAAAATGGGGGAGACCTATGTCCAGCAGTGGACTGCGATAGGTTGAAGAGACCTACAGAAAAAACTTCAATTGATCCGATCAAATGAAATCGAATCGGGCTTGGTGAGGGCGCGATGACAAAGCATCGCATTTCTCTCTCTCTTTCATTTTTTTTCTGAATTCATTATACGTTTCCATCGAGAGGCACGAGCCTAACCCTAATGGGTGTATACTCCTTAGTCGTCCACGCGGGCCCAGTGCGGATTGGCTGATTTTAAATCTCTTTACAGGCGTGCGCAGGTTTTATTACGATGTTTTCTTTAACCGTAAGAGGGTCGGTTAAACGTACATATAATTTCGAAAATTCTTAAAGACGTACCAATACGTGGCTGGACGTGAAACTACTCTCTCTAGATCGGAAGGCCACAGTCTTAGAGTATCAATATATACTCTAAGGCCACAGTCCACACAAAAGAGCCACCGACGCTCTACATATTAATTATATAATTTTGGATATAACCTTCCTCAATGGCTGGAAATACAGAGTACACAAATTATTCTTAATCTTATAAGTCGTCAGGAACATCACTTTAATTTATTTATGTATCACCAAGTATTTTTTAACGGTTTATGACAAGTTATAATTTATATGAATAAAATCACAATAATAAAGCTATATCTTATGTTTATGTAATTTTCACACTTCATTTAGTTTACAAACAAATTTGAGAGTTTGAAAGTTACGAATGGTATCAAGTTAATGTTAACGTTAGAATGCAAAATAGGTAATTGCGCTTTTTGCCTGGATAGCTGGTAGGTACCTGCATTGTGAATAAGGAAACAAATAAAACATAGATAACCACAACTTCACTGAAAGTTTCACTCAGCGTATGAAAAGATCTACATATATTAACAATTAAATTTAAGAAGAATATGACAAATAACTATTTTTTATGCCATAAGTAAACGGAACGATTAGTGCGCTCATCTGATGGTAAATGATACGCCTGACCATGACAGAGGCAATGTTATTATTTTTCCGTCAACACTGGTCTGCGCCCGTCATCCGAGACAACAGATGGTAGGGCTTTTATATCCGGTATTTTTACCAGCTAAAGAGCCCTCATCCTGAAACACAGAAGTGCAAAACACTCCTATCATACGGGACGATATCTAGCACTGCGGTGTTACCCAGAAGAGTCAAGCGGCGGCGACATTTTTTGCTTGACATTTCTTCGTGACTGTGTACTAGCAAGTTCATTGTTTATCTAAGCTCCTTAGTTATAATTCACCAAATTTTGACGAATCAAACAATGCCTATCTTCCTAAACGCGTCGCAACATGTGCGTAACTTGACACTCAGTTGGCCGTTAATTTCGTCACCTGACATAATGACTGGTAAACTTCAAATACTTCAATCCGTTAGATCAAATGACTTCCGACTGTCGCCGAGAGCTGTCAAGGAATTTGTTCCACATTCATTGTCAGATTGTCACTGTATACGAAGCTACTTATGTGCACTTCCTGGGCAATAAAAGTCGGCATATTTAATGTAGTAGTTAATAAAAAATAGTTAAGTCACACAAAGTCGTGTTAATTTAACACTTGACAGAAAGCTAATCGACTGGTATGGTTAGTAAGGTAACTACGTGATAGTATCATTGTACTTGTAGATTGATTAATTGAGATGACTTAAAGGATTTTTTCTATGTTTAAACAAATCATTTTCATCAATGCCGCCTATAATAAATAAAAATAAATTTGATGACCAATTTATAGTGTAAGTGGTTGAGATGTCGGCTCTTAAACCATGGGTTCCGGGTTCGATCCCCGGACAGTACAAACATTTGTTTGCATGAACATGTCTGTTTGTATAGATCAGGGTGTTTTCTATGTATAATATGTATGTATTTACCAAAAAGAATTATATAAGTATAATTATCCGTTGTTTATTATTTCAGGCTAAATGCTTAGTTTGGGATTAGATGGCGCTGTGTGAATGTCAGTGGATATTTTATATTTTAAATCAATACCCACCGACAGAAGCACAGAGCCACCTAGCTTCGACCAATATCTATTCGCGTTACTGCCACGTTCTGAGTCGCTTTTCTGCCCAAACATATACTATAACTAGCTGTTCCCCGCGATAGTGCCCGCGGTTTAAGATATTTTTCCGCAGCATAACGTAGTCTATATTACTACATAGTATAAAACAAAGTAACTTTTTTTGTCCCTATGTGCGCTTACATCTTAAAATTTACGTAACGGTGCAGTTTTTTTAATACATAGAGTGATTCAAGAGGAAGGTTTCTCTTTTCAACCTATTGCAGTCCACTGCTGGACATAGGTCTCCCCCATTTTGCGCCAGACATCCCGGTCCTCCGCCTTTCTCATCCAGCTCAAGAGGAAGGTTTACATGTATAATATCCATTAAAAAGTAAGGAATTAATATTATTTTTGAGGTTTCTAATGCGAAGTTGTAAATAATTTCATTTTAGTCGCTTACTTTGCAAACTTAGGCTGAACCGTACGAGATTTATCAAAATAATGTTTACATTGAAATGTCTATCTCTTATGGATATCCCATAATATCATTTACTTTCTACAACAAATAAAGGCAAATTTTCGAAGCGATTTTAACCAAGACATTATTAATCCTTATCCAACAGCATGATCTAAATAAATATTTTTGAAGATATTACAGATTTAAAAGTTGCGGTACGTAGAGTTTGCGGCGGACCGGTCAACCGGGGAGGCGGGAGCGTGCCTATTACGAATATCACCACTGCACCCATGCGAAGCAGGGACGGGTCGCTAGTACAGTATATAAATCGTGAAAGCGGGCATCGGATACCAAAGATATCGAGTGTCTGCTTCGAGTCGCTCTGATTGACGCGGCTGCATTAAGTCCTACTTACTAGTAATCAAAGCTACATTTTCACAAATACTGATAAACATTTTTGACAAGTGTGTGGTGTAACGGAGACGTCAGCTACTACACCTAGGAAACCGGGTTCGATCCCCGAGTAATGTTTTGTTTGTTAATCGTTTGTATGCATGAACAATGAACATACCTGTTTATATGGGTCTGGATGTTTCTATGTATATTATATATGTATTTACAATATATTTCTCTTTATATAGAGAATAATAGTATCCATACAAAGGTTGACTTAGTTAAAAGATTAAATAGTCAAGTAGAACATTGCAGGCTGAATCACCTGATTGAAAGAAAGATGATTACGTGCTTCGGAGGGCACGTTAAGCTGTTGGTCCCGACTACTATCTTAAGATCATCATCATCAGCTTACTAAACGTCCCCATCGAGGGGCACGGGCCTAACCGTAAAGGGTGTATAGGCCTTAGTCGTCCACGCGGGCACAGTGCGGGTTGGCTGACTTCACGCACAACCTTTTGATATCTTCATTCACACCCGCGTACGGGTAGGCTCGTGCCCCTCAGTGGGGACATTTAATGAGCTGATGACGACGATGAATACGCCCGTCACCCGAGATAAAAGATTTAGGTTTCTTTTACCCGGTAATTTCACAAGTTATTTCCTTAATTATCCTTAGGCGTTATAGGCTGATGATGAGCGGAAAATGCAGTCGCCAAGAAAACTACCATGTCGATGTTGCGGTCTTTATTTGTTTACAGTACCTATATCTCACGGTAGTTGTCTGATTAACTGTCGAACGTTTATGTTGTTTACCGAGTAAATTCACTGGCAAATTGTGCGCAATCCACTCACTCGAACTCAGTAACTACTGTTTGTACGTTGGACATAAGCGGAGAGAAAAGTATTCCGATTGAATATATAGACTACCACGGATTTTAAACCATTGAATGCCGGGAATAAAGATCAATATTATAATCTATTGTATCTGACGCCTAAAGGCTTCATTGGCGGTCAAAGAGTTAAGTTAGCTTTAAAATGCGCCTATGCGGTTGTTAACTTTGGTATCAATTAAGTCATGACACCGTTGAAGGATAGGTCAACACTACTACTAATTTAAATTTGGAATAAAAGAATCCACGGATTTTTAAACTTCGCTTTGCGATTGTTAACTTTTCGATATCTTTGGAACCGATAAAATAATAGCACATGACAAGTATCGTTCGTACGTTTCAATCCATCGCTGTACCTTCTGTCTAATCTAGTTAATATGCCCTAAAAATTGACTTCAGAGAGGCGATAGCCCACTAACTCGAGTCACTGACAAAACATAAAAAGCGTGCCGAAATGGAACTATTAAACGAGTAGTACAACAAAAATAGATAAGAATCTTAGTATCACACAAACCCGACCCAACAACCATTGACTTGAATGTCGTGGCGCATAAAATAAGGAGAACCGATCCTTCTTGACTGGCGATAATATATAAAATGAAATATGTATCACACAAAACAAGATGGCGTCCCTAAGGGTGGAGATTGTGATGTTTTAGACAACACACCAGCTGCGATGCAATAACTTTTTCATAGGAAAAGAAAACAACAGTTTCAATACGATTAGTATGTTTAAACCCTTGATAAACGTAACATAAAGACATGCAGGCAAACACTCATCAGTAGTATTCGTAGTTCCCTTGACCATGAGCAAAAAGAAGCACAAAACAAATGAGAATCAAATAGCAGCAATTGAAAATAAAAAAGCATAACAGGCAAACCAGCAGTTTCTCACGATTCTAATTGTGAAAGGGCGCTTTATTACCTACTCGAGTTACGAGAAACGTCGGGGCTCTTATTGCTACTGCGGCCATTTCTATAAACAGTCACAGATCAAATTTGTTATAGTTTGTTACAACACGTAGAAACTGCGAAAGGTTGTAAAATTTAAAGAACATAGCAGAGCACCATGATGTAAGGGCAAATGTGCCAAGGATAGATATTAAAATTCCTTATTACCACCAAATAACAATAATACTTAAAATCTACAGGATATATAGGTGGTAGACTCAGTACCTACTATGTCGTCTAGGTAAGTGTCACCGCTAAGCCAGATATCGATCCGTGAAACAGGAGTGTTATGCACTTTTGTGTTACGGGATGAGGGCACTGTAACTAGTGAAATTACCGGGTATGAATACCTAACATCTGTCGTCTCGGGTGACGGGCGCAGTGCTGCATTGACGGAGACCATTTTTTTTTTAGTAATTGGTCTTGTTCAATTCCGCTCTATCATGGTCAGGCGTATCGCTTACCACCAGGCGAGCGTCGTGACCGTCCTGGATATTTAAATCATAAAAAAATTAAATAAAAATTTGGTGGTTTTGTAATATATTAAGCATAAATTGCCTCCATGGTTCTAGTGTGCTAAACGTTGGGCTTCAGGTTTGGTTACTATAGGGATTAAACAAATTACTGTCTTCGTAGTCTAGTGTGTTGGTATAGATCGTTGCATGATCCGGGGCTCATAGGTTCGAATCCCGCGAGGACACCGCTCAGTAACAGTTACTTTGCACAATTTTTCCAGTTTGGTTGGGACATTGCGTCCCGTAATCGTTTACACTCACCAATCTGCATTGGACCCGCGTAGTGGGTTACAGACCAATCTCCTCATGGCTATGCTGTGTGGGAAGGTCTTAACCCTGCAGTCAGGGGCGTCTTTCCTTCAGGTGGCCGGTGTGCGTTGCACACGGGGGCCGCGGTAACTTGGGGCGCCGAGCGCTATTCGCATTATGAGTTCCTCTGAGGACCGCGCGCTTGCTAGGGGCGCTAGGGTAACGTTTGCACAGGGGGCCACATGAGCTGGAGACGGCCCTGCCTGCAGTCGGCTTTTATAGGCTGACCATGATGTTGAATCAGGTGATTTAGCAATACCCTAACCCACTGAGCAAGTAATCACTACCCTTAACCAAACTGGGCAAGTCAAATTCAAATCAAATAAAAAGCCCTTCCTGATATTTTTATTCTATGGTAAAGAGTCGAATTGAACTGAGTAATGTTTTCGAACTTGCGAGCCTTACAAGTAGTGTTGCCAGGTCCGTTTTTTTTAAATCGGGACACGGGGCCAAAAAAATCGGGATTTGAGGTAGCAGATCGGGACAGGTAAGGGAGCGTTCAAGTAATACGTAACGCAATTTGGAGGGAGGGGGGGTCTCGTAAACGAAACGATGCATAAGGGAATTAAAACTCCAAATTAGCAACCCTTTTCATTTACGTTTTACGGGGAATCCCTTGATTGTATTAGTTTGGTCGTCATTTTTAATTTGTTCTCGCAAGTTGGCAAACCTTTTTCTAGATTGTATTGTAAATAAAATCTGTAACATACTTTTTGCGACTTAAGGGTAAAAATGGTTACTTGAGTGTTACGTAACGTTTAGCGAGTGGGTAGGGGAGTACAGAAAAACGTTACGGTGCGTTACAAGGGGAGGAAGGGGGTCAAAATCTTCAAAAATTGCGTTACGTAATACTTGAACGCTCCCTAACAATAAAAATGTGATGTGACACTGATGACGTGCCATTTTGAATTTGACAGTGATGTAATTAGTAGAAGTTATGTAGCGTAAATATATATTTTTTAATGAAACATCTAATTTTCTTCTTTAATTAATCGGGACATTTAGCGTCCCGATCGGGACGCATCCTCAGACCCCTGAAAATCGGGACACCTGGCAACACTACTTACAAGCGTTGGTTACAATGAGCAATTTTAAAAACAACAATTCCTATGTTTATTTTTTGTGCCACTCTGAAAAAGCTTTCGTATTCCCTTAGGAATGTGCTATTAGTCGCATGAAATATTTTTGCTTTGAAGAAAGCATTCGTTTTTCGTTACAAAGTGTACAGGACGCTCATCTGATGGTTTTCCCCGCCGGCGGGGGCCATCGTCGTGTCCCTGTAGGTTCGCACAGTCCCTATTCGCGCAACCAACATGTGCCGGGCCGCTTTTCTCCCCAAACATATGTTAGGATACCAAGCACCCCCCTCGCAACGCCCTAAGCCGAGGTTCGAGTCCCGTTCGGGGCCGTCCTTAGGCTCGTTGTGTAAATGTTTAAGGCTGAGAGCCATCTGCGCTCGCCAATTGCCCGGTGAAGCTGCAAGGGCTATCTGCGGCCACCAGCAGTAGTCAGTTCGAAAAAAAAAGCTCATCTGATGGTAAGTGATACGCCTGATCATGACAGAGCGGTATTAAATGAGACCAACTACTGATAGACAGTTATTATTCTCCATCAATGCCGCACTGCGCCAGTCACCCGGGTTACAGATGTAAGGTCTCTTACACTAGCTATAGTGCCCTCATCCCGAAACACAAAAGTGCATAACACTTCTATTTCACATGACGATATCTGGTACTGCGGTGGTACCTACCTAGACGACTCAGAACCGAGTCTACTACTGAGTATTAATAATTTATAGATTCGTTTTGTACTAATTAAGACACCAACCTTAAAGTTTGTCATATAAAATACCAGTACTAGATTGTAATAGACTAATTAGGGTTTTTGAAAAGAAACATTATTTATTTAATTGTACAGTCAATGACCGTTAACTTCCATGACCTGTCACCAAGCACATACTATGACTCATGCTGGACGTCCTTACATAAAGTATCATATGTCACGCAATGTAAGCTCGCCTTACACACGACCTCCATGTACACCTCAACTACACGACATTGTTAGATATATCATGACGACCGATTGGCCGCGATGGTTAAGAAATCAACACAAAAGGTTCCAAGTTCTATGCCCGTTCTGTACCATTTGTAAACCCACCTGTTTCTATTGGTTTGGACTTGATTTTTTTATTGCTTATGAAGGCAGACGAGCAGGCGGCCCATCTGGTGGAAAACGGTAACCGCCGCTCATGGACAACTGCAATGCCAAGGGCAAAGCCATGCCGCTGTCTTTCAAGAGGAAAGGGCTCTCTTTAAACCTCGTTTGAAGTAGGACATGTCGTAGTTATAAGGGAACACCGTGGCTGGGAGGTCGTTCCATAATTTGCACGCACGCGGAAGTAACGACCGCTGGAAACGAACGGTTTTGGAAGCGAAAGTTTCCAGGTGGTATGGATTAAGTAAAATTATCTGTTGTTTAGTGCATCAGCCTTTGACTGCCCACTGCAGGGACAGATCATCCCAAACAGCATAGCCATGGGGAGATAAGGCCGTGAAACTCTACGCAGGCGCAATGCAGATTGGTAGGTAGAAACGAATCGGATAGTAGCCGAGACCGACGGCTTAATGTGCCCTCCAAATAACAGAATCATTTTCTTTTCAGTCAATCATTTGACTTTGCCTGCAATGTCCTGACCAAACTGGAAAAATTGCACAAAGTAACTTTCACTATGCGGGGTCACCAGGGCCGGATCTACGTAAGGGCTACTTGGGCTGCAGCCTAGGGCCCCGAGGTAAGTAGGGGCCCCGTGACCCCGCTAAAATAATAGGCAATTTGGTTACTCTCATTCAAAGGTTGCCTTGCTTCCTTGAGAAATTGCTATCACAGCAATATTCTTTTGAAGGTACAATTAATATCTCATAGATTTAAGTCATATTATTATTTATTGTGCAATAAAAAAATTATACCATTAATATAACGATACATAAATATCTACTGACATCCACACAGCCCTAAGTTAAGCGTGAAGCCATAACGGATATGGGTATTAAACAACGGATAAACATACGTATATACATTTTTTACTTATTTGTAAATACATATTATACATAGAAAACACCCACACCGTTGCAATCAGTCATGTTTATGCACACAAATGTTTGTACTGCCCGGGGATTGAATCCTTAATGTAGCAGTCGACGTCTCGACCATTGCACCACATGAGTCGTCAAATTAAGGAAACATTGTTTTGACGTGACTATTAGTTGATCGGCCCCTCAATTTTTTCAGCCCAGGGCCCCACAAATTCACCTGCCGCCAACTCCTAAAACAGTATTACAATATTATTACTTTGCCTTTTCTGGTACAAAGTCAAAGTCAAAGTCAAAAACATTTATTTCAAATTAGGCTTACAAAAAGCACTTATGAACGTCAAAAAATATACCTACAAAAATATAATAAAAAACTATTAAAATACTAAACTAAAAATATGAGTTTTGATGCTTTGAAAAAAAAGCGCTTCAGTGGTTTGGCCTGTTGAGAAAGAAGCACTCAAGAAAACTCAACAGTGTAGCCTTTTTTAAAAACATTTTCATTTTCCTTAATGTAACAATATATCATAAACACTGAAATAGCTGAGCAGTTTAAGACCACGGATTTTTATCACATAAATATTCGTCAATAGTGTAGTACCCTTTTTAGAAAGGTGGTTTTTTATTCTAGCTTTAAACATGTGTAAAGGTAACTCGACAATATTTTGCGGTACCTTATTGAAAAACTTTATACATCTTCCTATAAAAGATTTCCCTACTTTATGTAGTCTCAAGTCTGGAACAGCAAGTTTGTTTCTATTCCTAGTATTAAAATTGTGTGAGTCACAATTTTTTTAAAGGTATGATAGTATTTACGGACGTAAATTAAATTTTCATAAATATATTGTGATGCTATAGTCATTATATTTATTTCTTTAAAAAGTTCCTTAAGAGAGTCACGGGGTCTAAGGTTGTAGATAAAACGAATAGCTCTTTTTTGTAGTACAAATATTGTATTAATGTCGGCAGCTGAGCCCCACAACAGTAGACCATACGACATGACACTATGAAAATAACTAAAATAAACCAATCTTGCTGTTTTTACATCTGTCAAGAGCCTTATCTTCCTAACAGCATAAGCTGCCGAGCTAAGTCTACCAGCCAGTGATTCAATGTGAGGCCCCCATTGTAACTTTGAATCTAAAGTAATACCAAAAATGCTGACGTATCATTATAGTACCTAATATTGTTTTAAGAGATAACCCCCTAAATATTATTCCATTAAATATGACTTTTATCCAATTCCGTTTTCGGGAAGAGGGCACTGTATTTAACGATATCATTGGATGAGAACATCTTTCGTCTTGGGTGACGGGCAGTGGTGATAAAAATGTAAGGCTAACTCTCACGCTAACAATAAAGTGCTCATACTAAACTGTAAGGCGTTATTTTAAATTTAGTTAGTGGAAGAAATACACCCACCATAAATAAATATTATGTTTCCTACGCCAATTGAACGTTCAGAATTAATTTTACTTTTTTTTATCATTTATAGGCAGACATTTGGCCGCCATCTCACCTGATGGTAAGTGATGATGCGGCCTAGGATGTATCATGCCTGCCTAGAAACAGCCTATTCACTCTGGCCTTGAAGACAGCCAGGTTGTAATTATCGGACAAATGGAATTTCAATCACGTAAGGATGGAACGCTCGCCCGCGTCTTGTATCCCCATGGTGAAAAGGGGCTGGTGGTATAAACTCGTGTAACTCTTCCCCCGAATTGGGGAGACCTATGATCAGCAGTGGACTGCGATAGGTTGAAGAGAGAGGGAGATTTTACTATAGATACTTACCTACCTTTAAAATGTAACTGTTTGTTCTAAGAGTATAATAACTCCAATAAGTAAGACCTAAATTCCTCATAGCCATGCTGTGACGATATACAATTTACATTTCTTTAATTAAAATATGTCTACTGTTATGCGAAATCCTTTCCCGAAAACTATCGTAGAGGGAGGTCTGCGCTACTATGGTAGGAACCCAAAGCCTGATCAGCTAGTTAGGCCCAGGTTGGGATGGCTGAGGATAGCCTGTAGAAAAAAAACTAGGTAAAAGCAGAATCTTTTTCTAGTACGTGCCCTAATATATGCATGCTTAGCTTGCTTGTGCATCTGATAATGTTTGTGACCATTCATTGTACATATAATAGAAGTATATGTATATATATGTACTGGCCAGCCAATGCATGCTGAAATTATGGCATTTATTTATTCAAGCATACTAACTTTTTGAGGATGTTATTGCCAATTATCATCAGGGTACCTACATTAATAAACCACTTACAGCTAATCAAACTAGGACCATATATTTTATAGTTGAATGTACACAATAAATAAAAATCTTCAATCAAAAATTATCAAATTTATTTAATCTTCTTTAACTTTTTAACATTTTTACCAATGTTAGTTGATACTTATATAACAGACACATATTAACAATACAACAACTTAAATTTTAAATAAATTTAAGTTCTTGCTATTAAGTTGACACATTCTGTGTATAATTGTGTTTAATATTACAATAATATAAATATATTGTACGAAATAACGTAACATCGATAATGTGTCAGAAAAAGTCATCATATTCTGTCTAACAATATTATTGTATAGTAACTACTGAGTTTCTTGCTGGTTTCTTCTCAGTGGAAAACTACCTCCCGAACCAGTGGTAGCTTCATTTGACATTCATAAGTGTTCTTTAAGGACCTAAACTGAATAAACACTTTTCATTTTCATTTTCATTATTACTTTCAATATGTTTTACATAATCTTCTCTAACATTAATATAACAAATAAACATAACCAAACGTGCAGAAAACGGCACTCACTAATAAATTACAAACAAAAATATAAAATTAAAAAAGATATAAACCTCCTCACTATATACAAGTATTATTATATATTTACCAAGCACAATATTTTTTGGATATTGACCATGACACCCTATGTAAAGTAATAGATCAAATGTTAGAAGAGTTACATATGCAACATGTTTAGCCTGTCTTTATATACGCGTTGGTTTATCTTAGCATTTCAAATATCCGTAAATAAACATATAAAACATGCTCTTTTCATTGATTAATCACAAAATACATTTTATTAATAACTGATAAAAAAAATAACTTCTGTTGTTTGGGTTGTTATAAGGATTTTATTTGATAAAACTATGAACAGTAAGAAACCTCTGTCTCATGTTCTATGTTACTGGGTTTGGTTTCCGCACGGAGTCCTTGAAGTGGACTATTGTGGTGAGCTATATAGTTCACTTCAAGGACCAGAAGTGAGCTCCAAAAGCAGGTTAATCTTCCCAGTCTTCTCAGGGCGTCCGCAAGTGTTACCGGTGTTTTCGGATGATCCCTGACACCAATCTCAGACTGTATCTGTCTATGCCAAAAGACCCCTGGAC
Organism: Leucinodes orbonalis; assembly: GCA_019425675.1. NCBI lineage: Eukaryota > Metazoa > Arthropoda > Insecta > Lepidoptera > Crambidae > Leucinodes > Leucinodes orbonalis. Next base: position 33,302 of record PQWD01014829.1, read on the forward strand.
AGTTTTCTGTCTAGGGATAGCATTTAATATTGATGAATATTTACAAGCTAGACATAATATGTACTATGTGATTTTACTCTGCGAATTTTCACTGTAAAAGGCAGGAGTTCGCGAGAGTTAATTAATAATTTCTATAGAATATTTCAATGGTAACTATAGTAACCCTGCGTTCTATTTGATGCCAAACCTTGTTCAATTCTAAAACTAAATCTGGGTGAATAAGACTAAAAAGCTTTACCGCTCTCTCTTGCAAAAATTTCGCTGCCGGCCCTAAGCTGTATAAAATATTTTCAACCAAACGATTCCTTTCTTTATAAATCTTGATGTATAATTCTGTCATGTTCAAAATTATTAGGAGGATCTTGATAAACTTCAATTAATTCTACTCTGTCCTTATTTTTATATTCTACTGGTCCATTGAATGAGTTTGGATAGTAATTAGGAATATCTCGCCCGTTGTCTTTCACTGGTGGTTCCCCATCTCTGTTATAGCGTACACAGCAGACTGAATTGGACAATTTACAGGAATATTTATTAAAATTAGATCCCAACCGATAGTATTGTGCATCCCGGTAAGCCAAGCGACGCTTCAAATACTTTGTCTGGTCGCATTTACTCCAGGACAAGATTTGCAGGACTGACGCCAACTGCTCAATTTCAGCGTGATAATTTATCGGATTTTTATTCAAACAAAACGTCCAGAGGTTTTAGTGGATACTTGTTCAAGGGCAAAACTTAGTAACATCAAACACGTCAAATCCAGCCGATTTAACGTCGTCCAAGGTTAACACTGAATGCTAACCTTCCACGCGGGATACTCCCATTACCAATAGCTTTATAAAGATCTCTCTGGTTGCATAATCTGGATCAACTGCTGCTATTTTTTCGAGCTTGCTCTGAGAAGAGATTCTGAACACCGGCTTCAGGTATGAAATGGAATCGGACGAAATATTTCTCTTCATCTTTGTTGACGACTTCAAGGTATGTATGCCGAATCTGGCATATGTCGGTATCCGTTAGGGATGCCACGATCAGAGAAGACTAACATGAACATGTGCAAGGACTCGGGATTCAGTGTCAAGAATCCCACAACATGTTTCCGTAATCAAGTTTGTGGCTGGATTACGTTTCTGAGCTCTTACGAAAGCAGTGAATAGCAGTGGGTCTTTAGACGTACATAGGAGTGTTGAAACCCACAATATCAAAGTTTCCATCTTCCGTGTAGAACTTAAGAGCAAATCCACGGGCATCTCTTGAAGTGTCGATTCCTCCCCTTTCCACTACGACAGGTGAAAATCTCACCGCTATCGGTGTCTTCTTGCCAATCGTGCTGAATAGTTTGGCTTTGCAAATGTCAGTGATGTCGTGGGTGACCTCGAAATAACCAAATGCACCAGCTGCTTTTGCATGGACCAGCCTTTCGGGTATCTCTCACGAACCAGTGTGTTAGCGAGTCCATGAAATACTCGTTAAAGATGAGTCTCCTGTTTATGGATATTCTTGCATCGGTGTACTCTATAGGTGCGCCCGCACTGGTTGTCATGGTTGCAATCGGACCCTGTAAACATAACATTAATGAATGTAATATCATGCTAGTTATGAATTTTCCGTCTCCTTAACTGCTGGCAATAGATATTATAGTATGGAGAGCCATTTATTAGATAATAAATGATATTATGATAGCACATGAAAAGAGACAGTTTATAGGCTGTTTAGGAAACTCGAGCCGCTAAGGAGAAAGACACAACCATTTCACCTGATGGTAAGATATAAGCCTAAGAATGGAAGATGCAGTTCTCAAGGAAACTAGTAAATATATACCAAACTAGAATAGTAATTATATCCGTTCATCATAATCATCCAAAAAAGTGCCCTGCGATAATCATCGATACGCCAGATCTTATTCCCAGTTATTTCACTAGCTAATTAAAGAGCCCGAGCCCCCTTTCCGAATAAAGAAGTATCACCTATGCACACACCTCTTTCATAGGACGTCAAATGACAATGCACTGATACCTAGTAACTAGTTTTGTAAATAACGACAAACAATAGTAATTGGATCTCTTCTTCTTCTCTTCATCCTATCGCAGTCCACTGCTGGACATAGGTCTCTCCTATTTCGCAAGTCGTCGGTCCATCGAGCCGGAGGGCGTCCTACGCTACGCTTGCCAAGACGCGGTCTCCACTCCAGAACTCGTCTGCTCCAACGGCCATCGGTTCTGCGACATACGTAATTAGATCTAGCTGCATTTAATATTTCGCAAACAAAATAATGCACGCTTCGTTGATTTTACTCGTACAACCGAAGTGCACGGCAATGATTAGATAAATTGGATTAGTCATTGTAAGGGAGATTACTAAGGTCGTCTGTTACGCGGCGGCCACAAGAAAACCATGTCATGATCTCATTAAGTACTGAGTACTTATTTACTTTTAGTAGATGACATTGAACTTAACGTAATTTAGAAAAAAACGAGTAAAAGTGAAACTGGAAGGTTAGTTAAAAAAGATTATACTTTAATACGATGTAGTTTACTTTTTTGATGAAGCTGTGCACCGGGCTGATGATTAAGAGTCACTTTCATGTCAAAATTAGTAACCGCTATGACACGTTATTCGGGGTATTTGATGTTCAATAATGTATATATACTTCAGTTGACACTAACAATATTCTTAAAATCTAACTTATTCTTAAAAATTGATTTAAATCAATGTTTTACTTCAATACCATGAACATTTACACCATTGAATTTCTCGATATCTTGAAATAAGGATATGTCCTTAATACCTTAAACAAAATGATTATAACAGGGTGTATTTTTTTTTCAAATGCATTTATGGATCAAAAAACAAACAAACCTTCTGTCAGCATTCCGTTTTTATAAGTTTTATATCCCAAATCTACAAATATAAACCTGCATGATAAAAAAGTGTTTAATATAGAGTTAGCGAACTGAAATTCAGACATTAAACTATCAGCACTGCGGAACTGTTAACAATTAAGAGGTCCTACCCCAAAGTTAAAAAACATTATGAGTAATAAAAGAAAAATAAACTTTATCACTCGAAATTCGTTTTCGTGAATCGTCTGAAAAGTGCACAATGAAACTTGTTTTATTTTCGAAACCGGCACTATATCTTTTAGCTAAATTTAGAACGAGAATTAGTACCTACAGTCTTTTTCATTTCTGAAATACCCTTTGAATTCGTTTCTTTTTTATTTTATCTTTTTTATTTGACTTATATATGGCACCTCAAAATTTGACTAGTATTTCACTCTCTTCAACCTATCCTCTTCCACTGCTAGACATAGGTCTCCCCATCTGCGCCAGATATCCCGGTGCTCTGCTTTTCTCATCCAGTATCCACCAGCTGCCTTTCCACTCTCCACCTTTGCCGTAATCTATCACGAACCACTGCACCTAGACGGGTATTAACGATTACCATCCTAAAATATCAGTACGACTTAAATCTTAACATGCCTTCCAAATCATGGTGAGACTTGTTCTACGACCATCCCATGGCCGGCCTCAACCTTCTGGTTAGAGAGGCCGAAACGCGGGAGATGCGCACGGAAACATGCGTCTTACTATCACTGCGCGCAGTTACTAGCTACAAGTTATTTATCTCTTTGTCCAGGTCCCTATTATCACTTCTTCAATTTCTGGTGCGTAGTTAAGCAGAACTCACTTCACTAGGTGGTAGAATCGATACTAAGTCGTCTAGATAGGTACCACCGCAGTGCCAGATATCGTCCCGTGAAACAGGAGTGTAATGCACTTTTGTGTTTCGGAATGAGGGCACTGTAGCTAGTAAAATTACCAGGTATGTGAGACCTAACATCTGTTGTCTCTGGTGTCGGGCGCATTGCGGCATTGACGGAAAATTATATCTATCTATCAGTTGCTGGTCTCCTTCAATGCCGCTCTGTCATGGTCAGGCGTAACATTTTACATAAAATGAGCATCCTGATCGTCTTGTACACTTATAAAATAAAAAAAACTTAAGACGATTTTCAATCACCCATCCAATTTTTGACCATTACGACGGTTGCTTGACTAACGCAATCGTCAACAGATCGGTCTCGCCACTACGCTATCAAGCTCTCATATATAAACGTTCATTGTCTTGTATTTTCAGTGTAAACTTCTAAATAACCAATTAAATTAGGCATTGTAAAGAGAGAGAGTTGGAACTAAGGCCGTTAGAACCACAACCTCGTCTTGGCAACTATGTCATGATCTTTCTACGGTACCGACAAACTGTGGATATGAGATTGCGTTTTACTGTTATTGTTTACAATTGCTAACTTAATGCTATATCGGCAAAGAGATTGCGTCTATCAATTTGCAATTACAAGTAATCGCTGCGAACAAATTTATTTATTCACGGCTTGTAAGAGAAATCTATGCTAATATATAAAGCTGGAGAGTTTGTTTGTATGATTGTTTGAACGCGCTAATCTCAGTAACTACTGATTCGATTTGAAAAAATCTTCCAGTGTTAGATAGCTTATTTATCGAGGAAGGCTGTAAGCTATATATCATCACGCTACGAGGAATAGAAGCGGAGCAGCAATGAAGAATGGTTTCAAAATCGGGAGAAATTTTTCATACTTGGAGCTTCCGCTGCGTACGCTGCGTAAACGGTTAAAGTTTCGCTAAAGTCATGTATGAGAGTATTATTCCCCTTTTAAAGTTCTACAAAAAAGTCCGCGCCAGCATATGTCTATCTTTTAAGCTCCCTATAACATATTTCTTGCTAAAAATTCTTCATTCATCGTTCAAACGCAGTTCAGAGCAAACGTGTAGTTCTGTGTTTATCATTCTAATTCCGTGGTAACCAATTCTGTGCCTTAATGTGTACGTCAATAGTGCGAAATTAGCGTGAGTGAATATCAACCGAGCCATAACAAATTAATAAACTTGTTTGTTAGGCAGTGAATATTATCTAGCCATCCTTTTACTGCCTTGGCTATGTCTACTACACGCAGCCCACCGGCGAAGTTTGGTTCACAGCCGAACTTGGACCAACTACGCAATGACCGTGACTTAAATGACGACGATAAGCATGGATGTACCCGAAAACGTAAACAACCGCATGATAATACAGATATGCTGATAGACCAAAAGTTCTGTCTACTTGAATCCAAATTGGACGATTGGAGTAGTAAAATGAATAAGATAATTGCCGATTCAATTGCAGAGACCGTGAAAACATCCATTACAGACGAACTTGCAAAAATTACGTGTATGATGTCTAACATGAATGCGTCATTACTTGAGCTAAGATCTGATAACACGTTAATCCGTGATTCATTATCTGATATTCAGGCCAGGGTGGCGACACTGGAAGATTCTGCAACCTTTTCCTCAGAGCGGATTAATGAGTTGGGGGACCGTGTCTCAGCGGTTGAAAACACCTCCCCGACGCTAGTTTAGTAAAAGATCGGGTTGCCGCACTTCAACATAAATTAGACTTTATGGAGCAACAGGCTCGTGAATGCAACATAGAAATATCAAATCTTCCTGAGCGGCGAAATGAAAATCTGATGTCACTAGTTGAGCAGCTGGGTGTATTAATAAAAGTGCCTATAATTGCTGCTCAGGTTACAGCTGTGCATCGGGTACCCCACGCTTCGCAAAACATTTCCCGTCCAAAAAACGTCATAGTGAAACTAGCTAGTCGACCTTTACGCGATAACATTATTGCGGCCTCGCGCTTGTTGAAGGGACGATTAACCTCTGATCAGTTATCTGTAAGTGGATCAGTGCATAACATTTATATAAATGAACATTTAACATTGCAAAATAAGCTGTTGTTTCGTTCAGTTCGTGATGAGGCTAAGAAAAATAATTACAAATACACCTGGGTCAAACATGGCGTTATCCTTGTGCGTAAAACGGACACATCACCCATACAAGCTATTCGAAATCAGCACGAAATTTCTAAGATTAAATAGCAAAGTTCTTTATGTAATTGCTAGTATAGCTTGTTGTAACGGTAAATATGTTGCTACTTATATTTGTTCACGTCATACATTTTCATTCTGTGCATTCCTTTTGTGTGTATATCGTATATGATTTATATAGGTAAGTGGCTAATCTGTGTTATTAAATATTTGCAATAATTATTATACATTGTTAATTTGTTCTAACCACACACTACTGGCATCAGTTATTAATAATTTTTATATGGTACCAACTGGCTTCAAACATAAATCTTTCTCCTTAATATTTAAAGCTATGCTGTTTATAGTTACTATCACAAATTTATATGGGTTCTGAAGTCATCTCAATATATTATCAAAACTGTAGAGGATTAAAAACCAAGCTTAATACCGTCTATATGAATATACTTTCTCACGATTATGATATTGTTGTACTAACGGAAACCTGGCTAAACGAAAACATTTTTGACCATGAAATTATAGATCAACGTTATCAGGTGTTCCGTTGCGATAGGTGTAGGGCGGCGACCGGTCGGCGCGACGGCGGTGGCGTTATGGTGGCGGTGCAGCGCGCGCTCTGCGCTCGGCCCGTGCGCCGGGCCGGTCTCCCGTCCCCCGCGATCGGCACAATGCCGATGTCAACTATGATTGATTGCGTCACGATCGAATTCAAATTGGGTAATGAACAACATTTGATCAATGCGGTTTATATTCCACCTAATCAGCCAAACGATGTATATAAATCACATGTTAACTACTTACAGAGTTTACTACAATTTAACATAAATCACATATTTCACTTTATTGGTGATTATAATTTGCCTACTCTAAACTGGAGGTGTAATTCATCCAATGATAGATTGGAGCCTGAATTCAGCACCTCACACTTACCGAATACATACTTACTTAACCTGTTATCACTTATGGGCGGCCACCAGCTAAATAACCTATATAATATTAACCAAAGAATATTAGATCTATATATCACTAATTCATCTGACAGTACCTTGACAGCCCGTCGGAGTATTTATTGAACCCAGATGCTCATCATCCACCTTTCTGTATAGCTATTCGTACTCAATCTAAGACTATAGGTATCAAAGGCAAGCCTCATCAACGATATTGTTTTAAAAAAGCTGATTATACCTTGATAAATGAGGAGCTGTCTCAGGTCAACTGGGACTTATTATTTTTAAATAAATCTGCCAATGCAATGTTAGATGAATTTTATGAAATACTTTATATGGTAATTAAAAAATACGTTCCTAAAAAGCATTTTAAATCTAATGATTACCCAGTGTGGTTCTCCCCGGCATTAATACATATACATAAAAATAAAACTCGTGCTTGGATTAGATGGAAGAAATCAAACAGCCAAGTAGATAAATTGAACTTTTCTTTATACAGAGATAGATTTAAAAATGAATGTAATAAATGTTATACTGATTATATGAAACAAGTAGAAAGTGGTATTAAGGTAAACATCAAGTACTTTTGGACATATATTTCTAATAGGAAAAACTGTTCAGATATTCCAACGCAAGTCAAATTTAAGAACAAAATAGCCAACACCCCTCTGACGTATGTAATTTGTTTTCGAGCTTTTTTGAATCTTCATTTGAAAACTCATCAGTGCCCGATGATTTTGATTATAATCATGTAGAAATTAATGAATATAATGTAGTAAATATTAATAATATAGTATTATCTGAATCGGATGTTTTAAAACAATTAATGGCGCTTGATATAACTAAGGGACCGGGCACAGACAATATACCTGCTATTTTTATTAAGAGAACTGCCGAAAATATTTTGAAACCACTTCACTACATTTATAACAGATTTCTGGAGATAGGAAAATTTCCCGATATATGGAAATCTGCTAGAATAGTACCGGTGTACAAAAATGGCTCTAAGCAAGACGTTGACAATTATAGACCAATATCTGTTCTTCCAATAATGTCTAAAATATTTGAGATACTTGTACGTAATATTATATATCCAATTCTGCACAATAATATACTACCCAACAGCATGGCTTTGTACAAAAGCGATCGACTGTCACTAATTTACTGACTTACACTTCGCGACTGTTTGACGCAATTGATGATAATAAACAAACTGATTGTGTATACACTGATTTCAGAAAGGCGTTCGATCGCGTTGATCATAAAATACTTCTGGAGAAAATTGCATATAATGGTATTAGAGGTAATTTGTGGCGATGGTTCAAGTCCTACATCAGTAATCGTACTCAAAAGGTAGTTATTAGGGGTTTCGAATCTGAGTCGGTTAAAGTTACTTCAGGCGTTCCCCAAGGTTCTATCCTCGGCCCGCTCCTATTTATATTATTTATCAATGACATCGACAAATGTTTCCGCTTCTGTAATTATTCTCTGTATGCTGATGACTTAAAAATATAAAACCATAACTGATTACTCTGATCATATAAAGTTCCAAGAGGACCTTGATAGATTTGCAAACTACTGCTTTACAAATAAACTAGATCTCAGTATTAATAAATGCAAGCTTATTGTTTTTACAAAGAAAAAGTTAATCAGCAATTTCTCGTACAATTTAGGTAATATAATTTTGGAAAAAGTGGAACGCATTAGAGATTTAGGAGTGCTGCTAGATTCTAAATTACATCTGGATACTCATATAAACGGTATTATAGCAAAGGCATTTCAAATGTTTGGTTTTGTAGTTCGTGCTAGTGCAGATTTTAAGTCCCCCCACACTTTGTTATACTTATATAAATCTCTAATTAGAAGTCAGCTCGAATATGCTGTTCCAGTCTGGAACCCAATTTATAATAAATACATTGATGCCATTGAAACAGTACAAAAGAAATTTTTGCGTTTTGTAAATTATAGGTGTTATCGTGGTTACTTGAAATATGATAAACTTTTGCAAAAATATAAAATGTTAAAACTTGTAAATAGACGAGTAATGTTGGATATAGTTGTTTTACATAATGTTTGTAATAGTAAGTATGATTGTATTGAGCTTACTAATAGATTGAGATTCTCGGTTCCAACTAGATCCTCTGTCCGTTCCTGCAGGCAGTCTGTAACCCTTGTACCCGCTAAATGCCGCACGAATGCAGGCAAGCGGTCACCTTTCAATAGGCTTTTTAAATTATTCAATGATAAATTTAATCACATAGATATATTTAACACAAATTAAGCACGTTTAAAAATGAAATTAGCTCTTATTTTCATTCTCTATTATAAGGCCGTTTTTTTGTAAGTTTTTGTTTTCTGTTTCTGGGGTTTGCCATCCCCATTAACCGTAAATACACTTATACTTTTTATATGAACTTTAACGTTTGCTTTGAATCATATTATAATTATATAATTATGTGGACAATGATGTGGGTCTCACAATGAATATTGTTCTTAAGTAATAATTTAGATTTTAAGCTATTGTGTTACTGTTTTTTGTCCCAAATAAATAGAAAAAAAAAAAAAAAAAAAAAAAAAAATAAAAAAAATTCTAAAATAATGCATCATTTGCGAAGGTGTTTTCATAAATATGATAATAATCCTTATCCAAATAAATATTTATCATAAGTATTTCATTTTAATCAAAATAGCCCTTTACATCATTCAACTTAAGTAAATATCTTATGAGATATTTACTGGTTTAACTCACCTATATAAACGAAGTAGCGGGTTAAAGAAAGCGTTAGGCCAAATTAACTATTCCACGCGGACGAAGTCGCACGCAAAAGCTAGTACAATATAAAATTTAACTGCTAATTATGAATAGTGACAACAATCTCAATGCCTTGTACTGTACTCATTAAACGTCCCCACCGAGGGGCACGAGCCTACCCGTATAGGGTATATAGGCCTTAGTCGTCCACGCGGACACAGTGCGGATAGGCCGACTCCACAACCTTTGAATCTCATCGCAGGCGTGCGCGGGTTTTCTCACGATGTTTTCCTTCACCGTAAGAGCGTCGGCTAACGTACATATAATTTTGAAAATTCGAGAGCGCATTGGTACCTGGTGGGATTTGAACCTCAGCCCTCCCGGTAGGAGAGTAACAGTCCACACCATTGAGCCACCGACACTCTACCGATCTTCTACTATGTATCCTATAATAAGTATAGGTTCCAACTAACTTTCTTGAGACTCCCGTGAGAGTCCCTGATCTTAGGGCTCTTTACCAAAAGTGATGAATTTTGCCACAATATCTACGCTTAGCAGGCGAATTGGAGATAGCTACATAAAAAAGGTTGATGTCATAGATTGTCAGATCATTGCTTGAATACTGTAGCTCAGTTTGGTTACCTTACTATGGAGTACACAAGAAAAGAATAGAATCGGTTAATAAGAGATTTTTATGGCATTTGTCTTTCCAGGCCCATATGGCTAAGGAACTGGTATCATACTCACAACGATTAACTCACTTCAAAATTCAAAGCCTAGAGTCTCGTAGAACAACTGGGGGTCTTAATTTTTTTTACAAGATTGTCAATGGACAGTTTGATTGCCCTGGCCTTTATGAATTTTACAATTTCATACACCTAAAAAATTGCCTCGCCCCGCTAAATATAAATTATTTGTACCAAAAGGTTTAAAAACTAATTTAGGACACTTTTCAGCCATAAATCGTGAGCAAAATTATTATAACAAATTATCTAGGAGGGAAATGTGGATATATTTGGTGAATATAGTGCTTTCCTCAAATCAATTGCTTATTTGCATCAAGGTACATTGTAATTTGATTTCTGGGTTTTACCTAAATTATGTTATTTTGTGTCCATAGCTTTATATTTGTTTTTTATATTTTATGCGCAAGTTTTGTCTGTGAAAGCCGTGGCAGCCTATAATTAAGGCTCACTTAATCATGTATTCATGTGTGTCTAATACTGTAATTGAATTTACTAAGTGTATGTTCTTGTTGGTTGTCCAATAAATAAATATCGCTCCAAACCATTCTCTGCTGAATGTTTTGTCCATAAGGGACCTCTTACAGCATCCATGGAAAGAGTAGGGGTATTAAAAATTGTATTCTAATCTGCTTGGTTATTCCAGCGGAATATAACTTTTGTACAAATTTAAGTTAATTCTCTCAAGATACCTATCATGTTAGTCATGTTACCCCTATGCTGTAGGACCCAAAATGTTTAATGTATAAGGTAAATAAGATTAAGTTTCTACCAAAGACAAAGTTACTGCTAATATCTTTTAGTTTTAAAATATTACAAATAGGAATTGCAACTAAAGCTGATCACTTAAGAAGTCTTATTAAAGTTTGATTATCTAGAAATTATATAATTATTATGGTCTAAAATGTATATGTATAGATAAGTATCGTTAATTCGTTTTGGAGGTCCTATTTGAAAAGTGAGAGCAATCAACTACATAGTAACTACATACTTTTTTACATCATTGCCAATGATGTAAAAAAGTATGTAGTATGTTCCGAATGCAGTGACAGCACACATACACATATTTCGAATTTCGAACACATTTACCTAAGCAAAAGAGTACAAACTGTACTCTCTTCGGCGGTTCGTTTCTGAGGCACGGATAGCGTATCTGCCTTTATATATACAGAATATCATTGAGTGAGAGCATTATTTTGGACACTATCATGATTGACAAATAAAACAAAACTCACCTTAGTTCTTTGTTTGAAATTAACGATCTGATTGGCCGCGGGATCATTTTGCACTTTGGCGGCAACTGCCACCGCGAGCAACACAACAGCGCGCAACATGGCGGCGCACCATCAACGTTTGACAGCACATCAACAGCCCCCGCGCTGCTCTCGCTTGTTGATTTATACGGCGACGTGACCTTACGGCCGATAGGCCGATAAACTTTGCAATAGTTTCACGACAGAAAAAATATTGATCAACTTATACGCGTTTGCATGGGCGTTCAGTGAAAGCTGAAATGTAAAATACGGTTTTTAGTAAAAATATAGATAATTGTTACGTACCTATTAATATTAAGTAATCGTGACACGTTTCTATACTAGTTCATGAAATAATTATAGTCATTAGGGTGCTGTCTTTAATAATATAATGTACATAACTTTAATTTTGTAACATTACTAAAAATGGTTTAAAAAAGTGATCTTCTATTGAATTATTTATGACAATTTATTATCATGTGAAAATATATAATTTATAATATAAGTTCTCCTTGTATTCAGCAGTAGATAAATACGCAAGTTTAAAATATATATATGTTTTACCTTTCATAGTTGAAACTTTAGAGTAGCCAATAATTTAATGCAAAACACATTCACAATCCTTGACAAATAATTGCATTATTATGCTATAATATAATGCTGTAAATATTTTAATTGTATCGAAAGGCACACGTTTGTCGGATACTGCTATCAAAAACGGAATCTTATTACGCTCAACCAATCGCCTCCTTTTCTAAACAGTCGTCACAGTCTGTTAGTTTGCAAACAAAATAATAAAACTAGATTTAAATATTATACAAGCGGAACCTACTTACGTTTTGAGAGCTAAGTTTGACCGTAACCACCTATACAATTTTATTATGATTGAGTAAAAAGTAAATGTAGCAAAAATGCTAAAAACTTGCTAAATGTTTCGCAGACACAGCTTTACGAAACTTTGTAATTTAACTTTAAAGTTTGTTGGCCGCATGTTTGTGAAGTTATTCAATTCAAACTTCAATTTAAACGTTTATGTCGGGCCGGTAAAAAATATTAAACTGATCTGAAAAAAATTGAAGTGCATATATTTTGGTAGAATATTCACATCACGCTATAAGTAAATGGTGAAAGTTTGTGGTATGTTACTTCTGAACGTCTATAGAGCTGAAGCGATTTTAATAAAATTTTATATGTAAATAGTTACCACCCTGGGTATCACGTAAGTCACGTTTTACTGCGGGATAATATTTTGTACAGCGGGCATTATCGCGCAATAAGATATTCTAGCTACCTAGTGTCATAATCATAATACTAGTAAAAGCTGCAAAACCGCTGAAATCATTTTATTCAAACTTACTACTGTTGGCCGCAGATGGCTTATATAACTTCACCGGCTGAAATCCTCTCGCAAACTGCCCTAGCTAGCGAGCTTGTCGTGAGAAAACAATAATAATAACAATATATTATATTGTTTGACGGGCGTTCTTGCTCGTGATTAAAGTACAACATCATCATCATTCATCACACTTTAGCGGCCCACAGCCGAGCACAGGTAGGTTTGCCAATTTTTTAAAAAGAAATAAAGTATTCAGGTCTGTGAAGAATATTAAAACAATATTTTAAACAGTATTTTAGAATAATAAAAAGTATTTGTTCATTTATTGAATTAATTGTATACACAAGTTATATAGTTTTGTAGCCAAAGATTCGTCATGTCTGTCTGTCTGTCCTATAAACTATAAACACTACTCTATTCAAACTTTGCAAGTATACGTATTCTGTGAACCGCTATTAGGTTTAGACAAGAAACTTGAAAAATAATAAATATATTTTGGGGTTGAACTGAAACTCAAAAATGATTTTTTCATCGTACTCCCCCGAGTGTAGAGCTTGAAAAATGATAAAGAGGTTCCTGTAATCATTTTTTTATAAATTGAATAGTTGGCGCGAGAGACACTTCCAAAGTTGAAATTTTTTGTCCCCCCCCCCCCCCTTTCATTTCTAAACTATGGGGTTAATAAAAAATATATGATGTACATTACCATAAAATCTAACAACGAAATGTAGTTTGAACGATTTCTGGTGTGTAGTTTTGGTTTTATACGTCATAAACGGTGAACCAATATTTTTCATATTAAAGCTGTACTAGGTGCCTAAGTAAATAAAAATTACTTTTTTTATGTTACTTGCTGCTGCGGAACCCTCCACGGGCGAGTCCGACTCGCACTTGGCCAATTTTTTTTCGTGACATTTACACAGCGCCATCTAGCCCCATATTAAGCGAGGAGCTTGTAGTAGTGTTCGTAGTGGGGGTTGCATAGATATCTTTAATTCTAATTTTGCTCAGTTCAAAAGATTAACTTCAGATTTGATAAAGGCTAGTGATTTGACCTCGGCTCCACTAAACTAGTCCAAATAACATGAAAATTATATTGAAAAAGCTATTACCTGTTTTTGTTATTTTATTTTTTATGTGTATGTAACTCTGTCTGCTGCAGAAGATTTTAGTGCATCATGCTGTGTACACTATTTATAGATTGCTGTCTAGATCAACTAAATGTATTTTTTTATTCTATGTCTGTATGACAGTAATCTGTCTGTGTATCAAAGATAAATAAATAAATAAATAAACACTTAACAACTGGTTCATGCTTAAACACTCGTATTTTTTTGTTAATACATACATATTATACATAGAAATACCCAGACCATTACAAACAGACATCTTTATGCACAAGATGTTTGTAATATCCGGGGATCGGTACCCTTGGTGTAGTTGCCGACTTTTCGACTCTCACCACATGGGTCATCTGACACTGGCAAATGAAACTGAACTGATAACTGAAATTCAAATAAATAAGGAGCTCATTTTTTATAAAAATATTAGATGCTCTATGTTTTCTATCCACCCATCACTTAGCATTCATAGCTGATGTGTGACCGTTTAAGTATAACACATGATAGTGTGTTTGCATGCTGAAAACTGTATTTCGTATACTTTATTTTTGTTGCAAAGTAATAAGTATAATTTAGTAAAAACAGTAGGCAGTAGAAAACAGTATAGTTGGCACATGCCTTCACAAATAGCATAGCTGGGGAGGATGGGGAGATTGGGCCGTAACTTACTACGCGGGCCCAATGCGATTGGTGGGTATTAACGACTGCCTTCTTAAGATTATAGCCTGGACCGACGGCTTCACGTGCCCAGAAGCACGGGATCATAGTTCTTATCGATCAATCAGGTGTTTCAGCTTGCAATGACCTAACCAAACTTTAAAAAATTACATGAAGTGAGATTTCCCGGGGGATTCGAACCCACGTCCTCCGGGTTATGCAGCTGAACGCTGAGCCCGCTAGACCGTAGAGGCTAGCGGAGGTGGGTAAAACCAACCGGCTAATGGTGATTTTGGTGAAATTATCTATCGACGAACCTGGTTGCCATTTTACGATCGTTGTTAACCAACCTACACTTAGGAACCTACACCAGTTTTATGGATGTCTGTCAGAGGCTTCCCGCGGTGTTGCCCGCGTTAGAAGATATTCTCCCGCAGTACAACATAACCTAAAATCGCTACAGTAAAACATTGCTTTATATTTTTTTTTAATAAAAAGTATTGTCCTAATAAATAAAAAATGTAGCCTATATTTCTCCTTATTACATCAGCTACCTGCCAAAAAGAGTCTCGTCCAAATCCAGACAGCCGTTTCTTAGATGTACTTATTCAAAATCCTTAGATTCACGGGCTGAATAGTGGCCCGGGACCCTATTTCACTAATTTTTAAATGCGCGAACGGGATCGTTATTGTGCCACAATAGTACCGAAACGTTTACACTCATTCGTACTGTAGTACGGTAGATTTTTATTCGTAACACAATCAGACTATAATAGACAGACGCAGAATACAAGTGAACAAGCCATGGAGCGATGTACTCACCAAGAACGCAGAATAATCGTGTTATCTCTATTTTTGCCAGTCACCTCATCTCTCGTTTTCGCGATTTGCACTGGCCCGCAAGAACGCCCGATTTAAGAGTTCCAGATACTTTTGTCGGTTTATTTGATGTAATGTTTTATTGTGCAAAATTCTAAAGGTTCAAATGAGTTTATAGAGAAAAGGTTTTGAGTTTGAGTTTGAGAGTTTGATACATAATCATAGTTTTCATTTAGAAAAAGAAGAGAGGACCAACTTCGGATGACTTCTTTTGGCCTACTTTGTACAATACAATTTTAAACCATTAGAGTAGTACCGGAATACCGAATTTAAATTATTGTAATTGTCCCCTCCGTCGGTCCTATGAAGGCAACATAATAGACCAAATCCAACAGCGCAGCAGTACCTTTTCGAAAGTTTAATCTTTGTACTACAACATCATTACCCTAGTATTGAGATGTGTGTGATCATAAAAATATGATACAATCCATGATGACCACCAGGTGGAAAAGTATTTGGAACATTTGATTGTGGTCTTCGGAATTGAGTATTGGAGGACTAGATATCTGGGCTATGGAGAGGCTACCGACGTCTACCATTAAAATAGTCCCCTAGTAGAATAGTGCCGACGCTGACTCGCCACGGCTAGTAGATGGCTCTCTAATAGTCGCCTGCACCGAGCGCCAGGGGGTAACATATATGCGGCTAGCGGTGTCGAGAGGTGCGGCACCGATTTCTAAATCCAGCTATAACGTCAATAGACACTTCCAGCCCCGAGCATATAGCGTTTTTTGGGAAAGCTCATTAATGTGGTTTTAGAATTGAGAAACCTCTGTGAGTTTGATGTTAACGGAGTCATTATTTTATCAATGTTTCTATTATAAAGAGATCCATCGATACCATAGCAGAAAACAAAAATCATAATCCCTTATAACAAGGTAATGGGCATTAGACGTTAGCCGTTAGTGTGATACCAACATTTTACGGCCACAGAAGTAACGGGAGAGACCCAGATAGCCTAGTTTTATATCATAATAATAGTCTTGTTTTGTTTTCAATCCTTAATTCCAGTGCTGGTGGTTATGTATGATACCTCTGACCCTATAATTGAGAATCCCATTGTCTACGCTTTGACCATTCCTCTGACAGTAAAACTATGGTAAAACTTGGGATGGAAAGATAATGAGTTAGCGTGGCAGGGGGATTTCTTATTACCTATTTTATTCCAATGTCTATAAGATTAACTTCATTTATACAAAGATTGTTTAATATTAAGGGTTTCTAAACACGATAAAATCACATTCTTAAATTTACTCCAAGTTAAATAGTAATTATACGATTATACGATGATACGACCAAAAATAAAAATTTGGAATATATGATCTGTGCTGTCCTTGATGCTGTCAAGTCAGTTTACCGTATTTTTAATCTGTGACACAAGAAAAAAAGCATCAAAGCGTCAAATCGTCATTGTGTATTGTATTTTAATCCACGTTTTTATTATCTTGTTCATATATGGGACAGATAAATTATTAAAATGTTAAATCCCTGAGTGAAATACTGTAGATACATGTGCGTGAAATAATTGTATATGTCAATTGTTACCGGATAAAACTAACCAAAAATGGCAAGGTCGCCAAAGGATGATCCAAGATACAATGACAACACTTGGAATTATGGTGCAGATGCCGCGAAGAAATGCACACCTGGCGTTCTGAATGAGAGAAAACAATCCCCAGTTGCATCTAACGCCGTTCCTTTGAACGATAACAACATGTTTAACAACACAAATTTCAACAATGACATTTATGCGAACAAAATACCTTTCAATGTTCAGCCGCGTGAAGCGGTACCGAAAAATGATGAAAAACTGCCTTTCAGCAATATGCAGACAATTCCTCCGGTGAACCGACAAAATTACGGTAATGCTGTACTACGCTTGAGCAATGGACAAGCCGTGCGGGTTTTCTATGACGAAAATAATCAACAACTTATATTCCCGATGTCTAGTCAGTATGAACTATTTAGTCATAACCAGGGACCTCTTGAATTGCCACTACAATCATCCCAAACATCACACATGTTTACTCTTAACCAAGATTATTCACCCAATAACAATATCCACATACCTTCTACTACTGCACAGCAAAATAATTATGTGCAAGAAAATATCAATCAGACCACCAATCAAAATCCATTGACTACTGATTTTTTAAAAGTGTTAAGAGATAATTGGGAACCAAATTCAACTGGAACATATTCTCCGTTTGGCCAAAATCACCCCTTAAACCATCCCGATGCTCCAAATTTGAATTTACCAAGTAATCCTCTTCTGGATACTAAAACTCAGCCTTTGAAACCTGAGAACTCTCCAAAGAGGAATGAGAATGGTCCACTAGCTGATACAAGTAACAAAAAACGCATTGTGGCTGAAGTGAAACCAATGCGTCCATCTTACTCTGATGTACTTGTTAAAAATACAAAAAATAATACTCAAACGGAAACAGTCCGTCATGCCAAGCCACAGAATGTTGAATCAAAGCCAACTAATCCAAAAACTAACTCTAAAGTTGATAAACCTACTACTAATATTAAACACAGTGATGAAAATAAACAAAAAAATGAGAAAAAGCATCAATCAACCATATCATCAGGTAGTGAATCAGGCGATGTCAATACAGATGATACAGATAAACCTCAGAAACCATCTAAGAAATCTAAAAATAAACGTAGCAATATGAGTCGTAAATGGTCATCTCTTGACGATGTCACTAATGAAGAAGATGCTGGATATGAGCATAACAGTGAGAGTCAATTTATGTTCATTGAAAACCAGGAGAAACAATCAAAGAAAGAAAAGAAAAGTGATAAGAAAGCTAAAGCAGACAAGAATGCAGATGAAGACGGCAAAGTGGAAGACGACAACCAATCACAGTTTATATTCCAGGAGAGCCCTACTGATCCCAATAAAGTTAAGAAGAAGAAAGATGCACGTAACTACCACAAGGTTAATAAACCCGCTCAGGATAAGAAGAAAGCTAGTCAGTCTAAAGTGAGGAGGAACAAGCCAGGCTATTTGGGATTGGCTCAGAATTATCTGGAACACTGGGGTGGAGCAACGTGGAAAGCATTTGTCTGGTTTGCGTTTTTGATATCCGATATAGCCGGAATGAGCCTCCATCTAATGTTTGATCTGTAAGTTGTTGAATGTACGCTAAATAATAATTTTTCGTGAAAATATTGAAAGCATTTAAAAAAATAATACATCTATGTGCTATTCAGTGAGCGAGTCATGCCCTTAAGAATATAACTGTTAACTGAAGCTACTGGCAGTCTTGAAACATTTCATTTGAATGATAAATTTAGAAATGCAATTATTTTGATGATGGCCAAAAATATGCACATATTTCAATACCAAACACAGCTATAATTGTAATACTAAATTTATGAAAAAATATCTGGATTGAACCAGTAATGTAAGAATATGGGAATTCTAAATACTCAATTCCATAAATCATCATAACAAATAAAACACTTTTAATGTGAAACAAACAATTAAAAATATATTTATGACTTTAACATGTTCTCAAGAATTAACTATAATGAAAATGATTGTAATTAGACCTGTGAAAGTATGAATTATCAAAAGAAAAATCTTTGGCCATAATCAGTAGTCATTCTACAATTTTCATGGGTGGTCTTGTTTGCTTTATATTTGGTCAGTTCTGCATAATATTATAAGATGTATGAGTTTTGCAGTACAATCAATGGCAAAACTGGCTCTAGATTCATGTGTTCAACTCTTGAACAGTCTAGAAGCTAAAGTGCAGTATTTATCCTACTGTGCCTGTGAATTTTTTTTCATATCTGCTGCCAACATTGTTTTTCATCATCAGCTCATTATGACGTCCTCACCGAGGGGTATTTACCTACCCATATAGGGTGTATAACCTTAGGCTTCCACGCGGGCCCAGTGCGAATTGGCCGACTACACACACAACCTTTGAATTGCTTTGCAGGCGTACGCATGTTTTCTCACGATTTTTTACTTTACCATTGGATAAATTTACATATAATTTAGAAAAATCGAAAAGGCATCTGTACGCGGCGAGATTTGAACCGGCAACCGATCTGGATTGGAACAACAGTCTTCACTAATGAGCCATCAACAATGCTTCAAGATCATTTAGCCAACATTGTTAAAAGGGCTTTAATGTAAATACAATTCAATATGTTTCCATCAGAAATTGGTATCACGAAAAGGAAAGAACTAATTTAGAATTTTATAACATACTTTTTATTATTAGGTTTATCTAAAATTTTATATTTACAGATGCACCTCAGCTTTTACCCAAACATATGTGAGCTCCCAAGCTGTGTGGCGATCCAGTAAAGATTGGCTTTACAAAATGAAGAACAACAAATTCCTTTTGTTCATAGACAGAAAGCTGGGACATACTCGTTTTGGATTTTGGAGAAAGCTTAAATGGTTTAAAAAAGGTATTTATATATGGAGCATACAATCCTGGTAACAGTATACTAGACATTGAAATAGTAGTGAAATTCGAACATGCCATTTATACAGTTTGGTTATGATATTACAGTCTAAATCACCTGATAGTCCGATAGTCCCAGCACTCTTAGGATAAAAGTAGTTAACATTGTACCCGCGAAGTCGGTTACGGTATACTCAAGCGCAATGGAGCGAGATATGCTTAGGGTCTCTCTTAAGGATATAAGATCAGAAGTGATTTAATCCGTAAGATAACTAAAATTACCGACTTAGCCCGCCAGATCAGCAAGTTGAAGAGGCAGTAGGCTGGTCTCGTATGTCGCAGAATCGATGGCCGTTGTAGCAAACGAGTTCTGGAGTGGAGACCGCGTCTCAGCAAGCATAGCGTAGGACGCCCTCCGGACCGATGGACCGACGACTTGCGAAAGGTCGCTGGTGGAGGCTGGATGAGGAAAACGGAGGACGGGGATATCTGGCGCAAAATGGGGGAGACCTATGTCCAGCTGTGGACTGCGATAAGTTGTCAAGAGAGTGGGTTTCGGCAAGAGGTGCGCCAAGTAACGAGTACCGAGATTTCTCTCTTTTCAACTGCCATCTCTTCCACACTTACAGACTGTTTTATTTATATATTTGAGTTTTACTAGGGCTTCATATAATTATAAGCTGCAGTGGGTAAGAGTTTATGCTGATGATCAAAATGTTTTCATAAACAGAGGCTGAGGTCGACATGGGGAATGATTCAACAAAGCTAAATACAAATATCCCGTTACCAGCTACTGGTGAAGAGGCTATGAAGAGGCTTTTGGCTTGCAAAGGGAAAGATCCATATAGGTGAGTCATATTGGTTGTGAGTGGTTTTACGTGAATATTTGTGGCATGCAATTGAAAGCTTAACTTCATTTCTGATGCAAAGAGCTGCATAGCTAAGAAGAATTGGATTCCTCAATCAAAATACATTTAAAAATCCAAACGGTTCTGAGCACAGATTTCCCAATACAAGAGATGGGGCGAGCCGCGTTTAAAGTGCGACAAATGTAAGCTCAACGAGCATACACTGGCTGCCAGTTTACGCTCTGTGAGACGAGTCGAGACGCACGAATATTAGAAGAAATTACCGTTTTTTTTCAAAATGCCATCCTGTGCAATTGTAACATGCCATCATCGCAATGAATCAGTAAATTTACCAAGTAATAGAATAACTTTTCACAGGTAAGAACCGAAAAGAAATTGCGACACTGGGACTGCCTATAAACTTGGCGGCTCGTCCAGTCTAATTGTATATTCGGATGTCTGTGGTTATGAGCCAATGGATTAGGATGATGAACCAGACGATGTTTGTAACTGTTATAGTATCTCTCAAACACTTCCTTAACTGTTGTACTCGCACGACGGCCTTATACTCGTCACAAAATGCAATGAAATCCCAAAATTTGCATCATCATCAACTCATTATAGATTGCTTTTACAGCTTCAATTGCCCAAATTGGCGAGCGCAGATGGCTCACATTTACACAACGAGCCTAAGGGTGGTCCAGAGTGGGACTCGAACGTCGGCTTAGGGCATTGCGGGGGGTCCTGGTAGCCTTACATATGTTTGGGGAGAGAAGCTGCCGGCAAACGCCGGTTACGCGAATAGTGACTGATTCAGACATGTCCATGTACACAAATGTTTGTACTGCCCGGGGATAGAACCCGGAAACATTGTTGCTGTAGCTGACATCTTAACCATTGAACCAAATGTGTCATAAAATAGAGGTCCTTAGACTAATTAAGTATTAATCAATTTAAACACACTATCAACAGCATACTTGGTGTGAGTGTGACGTGTACAGACGAGGAGATCAAACGGTACTACAGGCGGCAGGCCTTCCTCGTGCACCCCGATAAAAACCAGCAGCCGGGCGCTGAAGAGGCCTTCAAGATACTCCAGCACGCGTTCGATCTCATAGGGGAGCCGGTGAGAATACTATTTATAGTCGTAGAGCCGGCCGTATTTTAATAAAGTCTGAGAAACCATAGAACATAGGTCGACATCCCTCAAAATGTTTGATTTTGCCCGCATGCAAAATTTTGACCTCACATCCGGTTGTAATTACAGACATTGTTATTATAACAATAATATCTAACATTTAATAATTTATCTATTTCTAGTCCCTTATAATTTAATTGCATATAAAATTTTACCATTGACTATTGTGCCAAAATATGTTTGTTCACGGGTGGATGTGCTTATAAAAGCAAGGTTAAGTTTCGCGAATATAATGTCTGTGTGCGCTTATACCTAGTTATTTCGGTAATTTATATATATTCTTTCTCAATCGGCCAAGGGTGGTTTTATAAGTCGAAATTATTATTTTTATGCTCTACTGTAATTGATCAGCGTTGTAGTATTTAATTTACTTTAAAATAACTGAGTGAGCTCCTGTTCAGTATGAAGTAATTTATTTGATTTTTAATTGTCTTTTAAATTTACATTGTTTAAGTTAATTACGTACTTTCTGTGTCTGGAACCGCTAAATTAAAATAAATTGATTTGATTTTGAAATAACCTTCATTGTATGTTTGTGTTTTGGCGTTCGTAAGTGCTTTGAACAGATATTATTTGACTTTCTAGGAGCGTCGTGAAGCGTATGAGAGACGTGCCCTAGAGTCGAGACACGTGGAGGCGGCGTGGAGTGAGCTCAGTCATCTGCTTGCACAGTTGCACGACAAAATGGAGTTTGCAGCCAACACTATCAGGTATTTAAAGTCTTTGATATAATGGCATGACTTAATAATGTTCCTACAATTCCTAAAAATAAAGAAAGAAGCGATAATTCCAACAAGAAATATATTTTAAAATAAAAATGGTGTGAAATGTTGCCTTCCGATTGGGAGGGCGCAGGTTCAAATCCCGCCACGTACCAATGTGTTTACAAATTTTTCGATAATTATGTACGTTATCCGATGCTCTTACATTAAAGGAAAACATCGTGAGGAAACCTGCGCTCGCCTGCAAAAAGATTCAAAGGTTTTGCGTTAAGTCGGCCAATCCGCACTGGGCCCGACACCTAAACACCCTATACGGGTAGGCTCGTGCCCCTCGGTGGGGACGTATAATGAGCTGATGGCATTGGCGTGCCCTCCATATATGCAAATAAGCAGTACATACCCTGTGCGTCCAGACAACCGGAAATCGCCAACATAGTAAATGATTCCCACTTATTCGCTCATTTTCCTCTACAGATTTGAAACCATAGGCGATCAGCTGTCAACAACAGCACTCAATTTGACAAAAATGTAGAGTATTTCTGTTTTGCGATTAGTGTGACTCAATTTGCATTCCCTACTCAATGATGTAAAAAAGTATGAATTCGTAATATGTCCACAAAACAATCGAAAACAGTGTTCCGAATGCAGCGACAGCACACATACACATATTTCGAATAAGCGTACGTTTACCTAAACTAAAGAGTACAAACTGTACTCTCTTCGGCGGTTCGTTTTTGAGGCACGGGTGGCGTATCTACCTTTATATATACAGAATATCATTGACCCTACTCATATACTCTGTGACTGGGTGATGGTGATGAAATGATTTTGTATTAGGTGCACAAATTGCGGACGAAGGCACAAGAGAGTGGCGACGGACCGGCCGTGCTACGCTGCGAGGTACTGTTCCCAGTGCAAGATTCGACACTCCGCTAAAGAGGTATGTACTTGTAGGAACTACTTCCTGCTGAAACTAAAGTACTAGCGGGAAAGCGTTGGTTTGCAAAGCAACGCTTCCCAAACGGAAAAATAAGATTATATTAGGAGAAGCCTAACTCTCTATTAATCCATATCCAGCCGTATAAAAGTCGTATGGATCAGATACATGAAAAATTGTTTTAATATAGTCTGAGAAACCATAGAACTAAAGGTTAACACCCCTGAAAATGCTTGATTTTGTCCGCATGCAAAATTATGACTCGCTTCTGGTTGTAATTATAGACCTTGTAATTATAATTTATAAGATACATGAAAAAAAATAATGGGAAAATAAAGTATTCTATGAATAGCATTGAGTTTTCAAAAGTCGACAAGCTCAATTCATTCACGAACGTGAGTCGACTACAATCAGCGGTACATCCTTTCTATGATTATATAGCCCAGATTATAATAAAAAAAATGTTCATGTATCTGATCCATGGGACTTTTATACGGCCGGCTCTCCGACTACTAGAAAGCCTAGAAGACCCTCACCGGAACGCTATGATAGAATATTCTTCGTAGCTCGTAGGTATGCTTGCAATCGATTTGCTTTCACATACATTTTTGCTGAAGGAAACAATAGGGAATGGCATTGACTACTTTGTATTGAGATTTCCGACACATGCAAAAAGTATTCCGAAAGTAGTCCACAAAACTACAAGTTTCCAAGGCATACTGTTTAAAAGAATATTTAGACTAAAAAAAATGAGGGTATTTGTAATTTAATAATCTGTCAAGTATAATAGCAAGTTGCTCTCTTCCCATTGGTTATTCGCGTGACATTTGGATATTTAATGTCACTACAAACATCAGTGACCAATCGAAATTATCCTAGACCTTTCACCAACGTAGCGCCATCTAGTGAGGTTTTACATTGCAAAAACCCTCATTGTAATAATATGTAGGAATTTTTGTTATTTATGTACACTAGGACTCATGAGTACTTAATTGATGTATTTGTAATTATTCAATTTATTATTGTATCGTATTGTTTGAATTCAACTGTTATTTTTCTACTATAAAGATTTTATATGGACAAAATAATAATGTTTAACAATGTGTCCAGTAATATCAAGTTACGATTTGAAAAGGTAAATTTGTAACTAGCAAGAACACCTACTGTAAATAAGTTTAACATCCTTAAATAAAAAATAAGTAACAAAATAATAAGTATGAGATTAGTGATATGTGACGTCATTGCTCACTATCATCAATTGACCTTATATTTATTGGTTTCAGTGTATTTAAAAATGCAATATTGCAAATAAACAAAAGTGATCAACGAAACGACATATAAAATAAGGTGCGCTTTTATAAAGTATGGGTTGGTATTTTATTGCGGATGGTCGAAAATACCGAATTTAATTTAAGCTACTATTTCATTTAGTCTCACGCATAGGTCTAAGAACATGCTGCAAATTAAGTGAACAAATAAATATGAATATACAGGGTGATATCTGGGCGGAGTCGAGCATGATGGGCCTGCTAGTGATGTACTACGCGTGCATGGACGGCGCCGTCTACCAGATCACGCAGTGGGCCAGCTGTCAGGTAACTACACACACAGACAGACATACAGACATATTGTATACTAGCTGTTCCCCGCGGCATTACCCGCGTTATAGGATATTCTCCCGCAGTAAAACATTGCTTTATATTTCCAAAATAAAAAGTATTGTCTAAAAAAAGTAGCCATGTCTTTCCTTATTACATCAGCTACCTGCCAAAAAAGTCCCGTCCAAATCCATCCAGCCGTTTCAGAGATTACCCGGAACAGCAGACAAAATTTTAAAAATGTTATTTTGGCATGTATGTGGCATTTTTTTTATTATTTTAATATCACAAACAAAAACTCCAATATTAATAATGTAATAGATTAGATATTGAGACATTACACTCAGAAACACACAAACACACATTTTGATATTAACGCATACAGAGATACAAACATACTTGGACCTTAACACACACACATAGATATAGATACGTTTACACATATGATAACAAATACACGCGAAGATACAAACACGCACACAATGGTAAAGATACACATAATTTTAGACACCACTACACACGAGTCGATATAATCTCACTCCCATATAGCTATATACACACAAGCGTAATTTTAATAAAATAAAATACAATAGTGATGCGTCTGACCATGACAGAGCGACATTGAAAGAAACAACTGATAGATAGTTATTATTCTTCGTCAATGCCGCACTCCGCTCGACACCAGAGACACAGACGTTAGGTTTTTTATACCCGGTAATTTCACTAGTTTCTGTTTCACGGGGCGATATCTGGCACTACGGTGGTACCTGCCTAGACGACTAAGTATCGAGTCTTAGTAGAGATATTTTTCTTTTTACATAGATATATATATATATATTATATATATATATAATTTATGAGATATTTTTCTTTTTACATAGATATATTTATATATATATATATTTCATGTTTCAAATATTGCAGAAGAAGAACCTAAAGCAGTTACGGCCCGACTGCCACGTGGTCCAGTATCGGATCGTGTTGGGGAACAAAGCGGCTGCTGCCGATATGGCCGCACCCGCCCCGCACGCGTAAGTCGTATTTTTATAAGCTTTGAGTGTCGAGTAGTTGGTGGTACCAAGTGAATCATACTTTACAGATATATTAACGTCGTTTATACATGACAAGCACTTGTGTGCCCTGCGCCAGCCCTACGCCAACGTCATCTATACGTGACAGAAAACGGACCCTTAAAATGTGTAATAAACGTGTTGAAAAACGATAAGTGGTTACTATATTTTTCGTAGGTATTATTTATTTTGTACTGTAGCGTCCAAGGCAATGCGTTTATAACGTGGCGTTTAAAAGGTTAAGAATCCAGTAAACATTACCATTATAAAAACATTAAGACTTATATGCTAAGGCAAAGGGGGGCGAATTTCTATCATACAGGGTTTCCTAGGGATAGGGATAAGTCCTCTCTGGCTTTTGAACTAACATAGAATTAAGCAATATACTAACTAACTATTGGACGTATTAACACAAAAAGCATCCAACCCACAAAATGACACATTTGAAGTTTAAGGTTTATTTGCCTATTAGTTATTGTATAATAAGTGTATATTATCAAAAAGGATTCAAATGTATTGAATTTAATTTGATTTATTATTTTGAGGTCATTCTTTTTCCAAATCCAAGGAGACTGAGTCGTTTTTGAGTAACTTAAAAACGTAAGGGCCATACATGTGGGATGGTAACGACCATCGATTAATATGTTAAATATGTATATATTGTTGATGGTATTTATACTAAAGACTAATTTACACCCCAGAGGTCAGTTTGGTATACTTAACTCATTTTTACCTCCTTGTGGGTTGGATCCTTTTTGCGTAAATACGTCCAATTGTAAAAAGTCATTGTAAATAGAAAATAAAAACTTATAAAATGTTTACAGTCACGAGCCAAATCTCGAGGAGTTTCTGAACACGCTGTACAAGAGGTCTGGAGGGGGGGCGCCGCCTCCGGACTCGGACACGAAACGCAGGCGCGCCAAGAAACCGAAACCCTAAACGCGTATGTAAACGTTACCATACTGTTGACCGGCGCGGCTTATTGTAGGGCAAAATATGAGATTAATGTGTTACTCACTAACCCACTGGTCGCTTTGATAAACAGTAAACTAACTTGTTGCGCAATGAAAATAAATAGTGTTTATTCATGTTAGGTACTTACAGAACACTTATGAATGTCAAATGAAGCTACCACTGATGCGGACGGTAGTTTTTCCACTGAGAAGAATCCAGCACGAAATTCAGTAGTTACTCTTTACAAAAAAATCGCGCGCGGGTGATATCACCCTTTTTTAATTCGCGAAATTTACGCGTACCCAGATGTTCACAACCCTATAATAAACTTCTGAACATTGTATTCAAACAACAGTTGGTTTTAATACTAAGCCCCATTCATTTTGAGTTATAAAAACATAACTTGAGCCAGCAATTCGCAGAACTCGATCTGTATCGTTTGTTTATGTTTCGGCCGGCGCGCGGAAATTGCGGAGTCAAGTAGCGGGGCCATGTTTTTCACTAAAGTCTATCGACCGGATAGAATCATATCATTTCTCAATCAATCTCACTCAAAGTGTCAGAGGCAAAATTTTTCTCATCGCGTTAGTGGGCCATAATTTTCATTAATAATCACGTCGCTCGCTACATGTCAAAGTGACAGTAGTATGATCGTGCTTTTGATTTTGTACCCTTTTAATGACAAGATTTTAATGAATTATTTTATGTCATAAATATAATAATAAGTCAATCTATGTGTCAAGCGGCTCGGATATTTTTTGGTTGATAATTCTTCATGATTGTGCATCAGTTAGTATATTGTTTATTTAAGTGTGACCGCCAAAAATCCAGACGCAATGGAATATCGATTGCTAGTGACGCTCTTAGGGTTTCTGGCAGTCAAAGGGTTAATAACTCGAGAGAAACTAAAATTTTCTGTTTTATTTGCTTTTGAATTTCATTTCTTATATTAAGTTTTAATATTAGTGCTGGCAACATGCTACTTAACGCAGAACATAAAAAATATCAAATTACTTGCTCAATTGTAGCAAATGGAGACACAAAAACTATTGTCAGACATCTATCTGAAATAAAATTTGTAATAAAAACATGAGATTTATAAAACCTACTACTATAAACTTTTTTAAGAAAACATTATTTGTATTATGAACAACCTTTAATTTAGGAATTAAAAAAAATAACTGACACTTATTCATCTCGAATATTTTTAGCAAAACGTCACCGAGTTCAATTATTAAAAATTACAGTCGAAAATAATTAATTTTAAAAATATTAACAATAATCCATTATTCCTAAACTTATGCCGTGTCGGTCAATCCAATTGATTCTACATAAGGCCGGTTTACATAACTCTCGAATTCAGATGCAGTGATCTTAAGTACCTTGAATACTAGACTAGTACCCAAGTGTGGAACCAGCCTTGTGTTGTTACATGTTCACATTTATACTGATAGTCACGTACCTCTGCAATTTGTTAAAGCGTGATGAATAGAAAATCTTGTCTTCGATTCTATAGGTCCTGTTTTTATCCTGGGGACAACATTTTGAGTGACAATTTTATTTGTGAATGATAACAGTTTTTTACCCAACTGCCGAAGTCGGGTTAATTATCTTCATATATTAAAATTTAGTGTCCATAAATATATTACAGGAAATATATTTTGTTTATTCACATATATTTTTAACCCTTTCACCGCCAATGACGCGTTAAGGCGCCAGGCAATAGATTTTCTATTGTCTGGATACGCGGCGTTCAATTGGTTAATTGTCTTAGATTGGACACCCATTGAAATGTAATAAACATTATGAAGACTTTATTACTAAATATCTAGTAATACATTGAAAGCTACATCTAGCTAGACGTTATTGCAATTTACAGAAGTATGTTGACACTTTAGAATAATAAACACCAATCAAAATATAATAGCCGTATTTGATAAATTAAAAACCAAATAAAACTGATTAATCTGCCTTCAATAGAACTAGCTAAAGAGAATTATTGCCAGACACAGATTTTATTGAAAAGCGTTAGTTATTAAGTATGAGATTCAGAAATGGCGATCGATGGTCGTGAGATTAAAAGTTTGCGTATTGGATACTTGACGTACCTAAATATATCTTTATGGAATTTACCAAAAATTGACGTTATTGGATGATTACATGGACATAAGACTTAGCTGCAATATTAAATAATAATTTTAGTTAATCATAAAATGAGTAATTTAAATTAAACACTGATCGCCAATGACGCCTTAAGGCGCCAGACACATTAGGTTTTCTATGTTGTCTGGATGCCCGGCGTTAAATGGGTTAAAAGTCAGATTTTAAAAAACAATTCCTTGTTAACATTTTTGGTATTTTCTATTGTAAGATAATAAAAAAAATAGGTTATATTTCGTTTTACGTGGACCGCCGCGTCTTAACCCATTGACCGCCAATAACGCCTTAAGACGCCAGACACAATAGATTTTTGTTTTAGTAAAATAACCGGGTATAAGAGACCTAACATTGACGACCCATTTGGTATTGCGGCGTAGACACCAAGGGTTCCGGGTTCAATCCCTGGGCAGTACAAACATTTGTGTGCATGAACATGTCTGTTTGTAATGGTCTGGGTGTTTTCTATGTAATATATGTATGTATTTACCCGTTGTATATTTATCCGATATAAGTACCCATACTACAGGCTTCACGCTTAACTTGGGGCTAGATGGCGCTGTGTGAATGTCAGTGGATATTTATTATTATTATTAACATTTATTGTCTCGGGTGACGGGCGCAGTGCAGCATTGATGGAGGATAACTGTCTATCAGTTGTTGGTCTCATTCAGTGCCGCTCTGTCATGGTTAGGTGTATCATTTACCATCAGGTGAGCGTCCTGACCGTCCTGTCCTGTAAACTTAGTAAAATCTTTTTTAAAAATTAATATTTTTAATGTGTCCCGGCGTTCAATGGGTTAATGATGGTAACAAATGAAACGATTGATTTTACGTTTGTGATAAAAAAGAAGTTGTTTGTTTTTTTAGGTTGCTTTGTAAACAGTTGCCAGTAAAACTACATTGACTGATGTCTTACAAAAGTATTGTTTATTTCCTTTACTCCTGTTCCCTAAACTAATATAGCTTTCGGCTAAATAAACAATACAAATTAAGCACATTCGAATTATACTTTTTAAATTATAAAACGAATTGGGTCTCCCATGATTTTGTTTGTTATTTATTATAAGTATTAAAAATCATACATTAGTATGTTCACTTTACAGTACTCGCAGTGTTTAAAAAGGACTTTCTACTGGAAATTAATATAGAATGCTATAAGTACATTTATAATTAAAATATTTTAACATAATCCTAACAAAAATTTTAGATATAACAAAGTGATGCTAAATTAGATTTTATGTATTAACGTTACGGTTCATTTTGATAAAGCAGCTGGAACTGCTATTTGGCGTTATACAAAAATACTCCTTTAGCTATTTTTAAATTGTTGTATTATATAAATTTACATTGTTCACTTTATTATATAATCACACCTAATAGTACAATGTTTGCAATCCTATTTTATAATAAATATAATAGTTATACATATATTTCTTAAAAATAATGTTTTTGATGCTGGAAACGCTGTAATATCTTGAATTAACAAATTTATATGTTAAACGTATTGTCGTAGAGACTTTATTATATGAGGTTAGTTTTACAAAAGTTTGGCATGAATTAAAACCATGGTGACGTTATAACAACAAATCATACAAACATTATATATGCAATGTTTCAAAAAATGCTTGTTTTACCGCTGTGAGAAAGAGAAATTACAGGATAAAGAACTATTCGTCACTATGGTGAGCTAATTTTGTAAATAAGATATGAATATACACATTTATGCTCGTTTTTGTAAAACAACCTACTTCACAGGTTCGTTTTCTCTTCGATTCCATTACCGATTGAATATTTTCTGTATATGTATTAATCTATTCTATTACATATTGTAAGTGCAAAAACACCTCGAAATATAACAATCACTGTATAAAATTTTGTTATCATACGTATGAAATTATAAAAATATACTGAATAGCAAAACACTAAAAAGAGGCTATATTTAGAATGGCAAATCATTAACGATATATCGTGTTATGTACTAACATAATACTAATTTGTTATTATTTTTGCTATCAAAAACCTAACCTAAACCTAGAAAGGGTGTCATTTTTTTCATAAAAATACGAATAACAATCAATTCGATAATGAGCTGTTTTTGTAAAGTACTCACTTATAATACGTATAGGTATCTAAGTTACATTTTCAAAAGCGTTATAATTTTTTTGGAACGCTTGTATCGTTAGAGGTCCTTTCTAACCTTCGTTATTGTCTTCATTAGAGATCTCGCGTGAGTGTTTCTCTATTTGCCAACTAGTCGAACAAACGAATACAACATTTAATTGGAGAATACTTACGCGAGAAAGGTCCTATGAGGGTTCGCTTACATTGTTTACGTTTACATGGGTTTATAACGTTGATTTCCACTTTTATGTTATTTCAAAGTATAAATTGTAATAACTTTACTCAATCACTATATTAAAAAATATATAAGTATGTTTATCCGTTGTTTAGTACCCATAATACAGGCTTCACGCTTAAATTGGGGCTAGATGGCTCTGTATGAATGTCAGTATATTTATTTATTTATCTCTGCAACCCATCGCAGTCCACTGCTAGGCATAAGTCTCCCCATTGTGCACCAGATTGGACATAAGTCTCCCATTCTACGCTAGATCGGATAAGTCTCCCCCATTCTACACCAGATTGGACCTTTTTCTCCTCTATTCTGCCCCAGATTGTACGTAAGTCTCACCCATTCCTCGCCACAATGGACGCAAGTCTTTCCATGTGGCACCAGATTGGACATAAGTCTCACCCATTCCGCGCTAGATCGGACATAAGTCTCCCCATTCTACTCTAGATCGAATAAAAGTCTCCCCCATTCTACACCAGATTGGACATTATTCTCCTCTATTCTGCGCCAGATTGTACATAAGTCTCACCCATTCTGCGCCACATTGGACATAAGTCTTTCCGTGTTGCACCAGATTGAACATAAAGTCTCCCCATTCTGCACCAGATTGTACATTAATCTTCCTTTTCTGCTAGATCGGATGAAAGTCTCCCCCATTTTGCACCAGATTGGACATAAGTCTCCCCCATTCTGCGCCCAATATATCAGTCCTCCGCTTTAGCGACCTTTAGCAAGTCGTCTATACATCGGTCCGGGCGTCCTACTCTACGCTTGCATCACATCTGCTAACAGCCATCGGCTTTGCAACATACGTCACAGATCTAGTGCCCCTTTGATTTTACAATAATATTCCAGAATGTTATAAATTTTGAAAAAAAACCCGCGAAGAATTTATTTTGATCGGCTAAAGAAGGGCTTAACTGCTGCTTTTGTGTAATATGTCGATGTAAGCGAACCCTAAGGATACATTGTCGTCTCACTGCCTTCAAGAGATTATCGGTTAATGTTAGGCTAGTGGGCAGCTTGCTGTCCTTATGTTCACTAAGTAGGCCTTGCGCTTCATGTGTCAATAAAGATGAAAAAATATATTTTGTTTTTAATATCCTATCCTACCCATACTCTCAGTCGAATACATACGAATTTCTAATGTCTGGAAACCTGGTTGTTAAAAGGTTATTAATTAATATTTTTCGAGAAATCGTCTGTATACAATTTGCATATAAAACTTAAATAGAGAATATGCATGTTTTAAAAGTAATATTACCTTTAAAGAAAATTATATAATTTTGAAAATTGTAGGCTATTAAGTATCAAGTTTTTGAACAGTTCTAGGAAGTCGAAATTAAGTTAAAATTTATGAAACGACTAGTCTATACAGTGATGGTAGACTTCAACTTCATGCTTTGGCGAAGCGGGTCACCGCCCGCGGCTTCGCGCCCACAAGGAACTCGCACCCAATGGATCTTGCTTGAACTCACGTGGAATGAATGATGACTGAACACTGACAACAAAGCCTCTTAAGTTGACTATTGGTTTAATATGTATTTACAATATATATATATATAAGTATGTTTATCCGATGTTTAGTACCCATAATACAGGCTTCACGCTTAACTTGGGGCTAGATGGCGCTTTGTATATTTATTAATTCTAAGGTAAAACACTGTTAAAGGGCCTCGCCGAAGGGCGAATTGTCTTACATTTCACCCGCGCTTATGTTAGACCTCGCTACGCGACTGACTTCATATTCTCTATTTTTATTATAAAGTAATTAAAATACAATGGAAAGTTTCATAATCCTTAGGAATAAGAACTATTTTTATTTGATAGAAAATTCAGAGACTACAAGCATCTACCATTGGAAATAAACTAATCAGCATAATAATATAAATTATTTAAATTGTTCTACATCTGGTACTAATTTAAACTACATTTTAACACTTAAAACATTTATTTACAAAGAGTTCACGATTCCATGCCATCACTTCCAGTCCTTGTTGGTCACTATGCAGTTCTCGTACGTCCACTTGGGGAACATCCGTTTGTACAAACTAAGAAGCACCGTGTCCTGAGATTTCAACTGGCCATCGAACACGCACTTCATATGGCCATGGGTACCTGAGGTAAAAAAGGATATTTTATTTTGTGTTCATAGTTTGAAGACGTCGGCTACTACACGAAGGGTCCGGGTTCGATCCCCGAGCAGTACAAACATTGTGTACATTAACATGTCGTTTGTATGGGTCGGGTGTTTTCTATATATATCCTTTGTTTATTACCCATACTGCAGGCTTCATTCTTAAGTTGGATGAGATGACAATGTGTGAATGTCAGCGGATATTTATTTATTAAATATTTCGCACATTTACGTTAGATCCTGTCAACGATTCTTCAATGCTTAAGATAAGTCTTAGCAATGCATCCTATCCGTTCTAACATATACAGCTGAGACATGGAGACTGACTGCGGGATTAATTCACAAGTTCAAAGGCACTCAGCTAGTTGGTCAACGCTAAAAAAAAATTTTGATATGGAATAAAAAAAACTGATACAAGAAAAAACCAAAACATAAATATAACTCGGTGCCAAACAGGACTTTATTCAGCATTTGATTTAGACCACTAAAGGCATTTGAGGATACTATGATGGTGCTAAGGACTTTAAATTATTTTGGGAATATGCATATGTGTGTGTCAATTTGATTACATACCTAAAGGTTCTTTGATATGGCCCGTCCGTCCGTACTTGGTTCTTAGTTTGCATGGTTTGAAATATACCACATCATCTCTGTTGAAGAACATAAATCTGATAACTGCCGATTTCTTGTGCACCTGTAAAGTGATTAAAAGCAGAAATTAGATCATTCTATTTTTTACAGCATTGATTTTTTTTTACCATTGTTAATAAAATTGATAAACCCTTGTATAATAGACATCATTTACTGATGTTTTCATTAGCATTTAGTGTTACTTTAATTTACTGTCAGTCAAAAACTAATTCCGGGTTAAAAAGTTTTATCTGTGGCCACAAATGACTTTAGCCGCGCCACTGGCGAGCGCAGATTGCTCTTAGTCCAAAAAAGTTTATGCAATAAGCTTAATGGCGTCACAGAGTGGGACTAACCTAGGATTAGGGTGTTACAGGGGGGTAAGGTAATCTATTATATGTTTGGGAGAAAGTGACCCAGTAGGTTAAAATAGAACTAAGGATTCTCTTATATATGAATATCAATACTGTTTTGATACCTTATAAGGATGACCAGACAATATAATCCTTTTAATAACTAATCTGTCTGGATTACATGACAACAGAACACCAGATGCAACCAGTTGTAAATTTGTGTTCTTTTTCTCCTGTAAAACAAAAAAAAATATGTTTTAATTAGTCAGTCTGAGCAAAGATTACAATGAAAAATACTAAAACAAATATTAACTTACTTTAAAGCATAAGACTGTCGATGGACTAAATTGAATTGGAGCAAAAAATGTGGCAACACATGTTGAAGCAGGTTGGAAGAACCTCTCATACTGAAACAAAAAAAAAAACAAATAAATGTATCACTAGCTGTTCCCCGCGGTATTACCCGCGTTATAAGATTATATACTCCCGCAGTAAAACATAAACTAAAAGCGCGCAGCTCAAGCGACGTACGTCAGGCTGCCACGCGGTTAAACATTGCTTTATTTTCCAAATTAAGATTAATTGTCGAAAATAAATTTAGCCTATGTTTTTCCTTATTACATCAGCTACCTGCCAAAAAAGTCCCGTCCAGAACCATCCAGCCGTTTCAGAGATTACCCGGAGCAAACAGACAGACAGATAACATTTGTTATTTAAATATTACAAAAAGACACTTCAATTTTATTTATTTGTAATCTTTCTATTTCTATAATCCATTTAAAGATCCATGTTCTTTGAATGGATTAAAGAGCAATAAGTCTAAAATATTAAAGATGTTCCAATAGGATAGAACATAGATGTTCCATAGAATATCTTATTTTCTACAAGAAAGATGCATCAGGATATATTTGTAGAACTGTTTTCATATCGATGGCCCTGACGAACGTGCAATCGAAAAACGACAATGTTTCAGGAAAATATAAAAACGTTTGGAATGTAACTTTCAATTCTGAACAAATAGATAAATATAATGTATTTTATTATCTACCAAATTAAAGATAAAAAAATATCTTTCAGCTTTGAGCTCAACAAAAAAAAAACAGAATTATGTAATTTTGGGGTCTCCTAACACAGGTATTACACTTAAAAAGAGACTCCAGCCATTGTAATGTAATTCTGTATAAGATACTAATAAAAGATTTTTAATTTTCATACTCCATCAATACCATACCTTGTGTTTACTGCCATTCGTATGTTGACTAAATATTGGGTTGACAATGAATCTTCTGTATCCAACTTGGAATATCAGCCGCTCTTTGCTCTTAATAGGCTCGTCACTAGCCCCCGTGCGTTTCAGCACCACATTCATGAGGGACATCTTGTGTTCGTGTGGTAACAGGCCAAATACTGCCAAAGGAGCTTTACTGTTATTTGAGTGGAACGCTTTCCATAGGTCTTGTCGGACTCCTTTAATATGGATTGTTACGTAGAATCCATACTGTTAACAATAAATAAAAAACTAATTAGTAAAGGTAAACAATTAAAGATAATTGTTTACCTTTACCTTTCATATTACATTGTAAAAGTTATACATATATTAAGAACACTATGAACAAGTGATGCCAGCCGTTTTAGTATGAACTGTGTTACAGCTGTCAGCATTCTACATCTTCTTTCAATTAATTTCAAAAGTGTGTATAAAATACTGCAATGTCCAACAATTACATCAAAGTTGAAGTATGTATCATCATCATCAGCTCATTATATGTCCCCATCGAGGGTCACGAGTCTACCATACAGGGTGTATACGCCTTAGTGGTCTACGCGGGCACAGTGCGGATTGGCCAACGTCACGCACAACCTTTGAATCTCTTCAGGCATGCGCAGGTTGCCTCACGATGTTTTCCTTTACCATAAGAGCGTCGAATAAACGTACACATCATTTCGAAAATACATGGTACATGGTGGGATTTGAACCCGCACACTGCAGATCGGAAGCCACCAATCATTCAGTCAGGAACTGTCACCAATGAGCCACCGACGCACTTAGAGTAGAAGTAAACATTCTTATGTAACTCTAAAACATATGTAATTCTAAGATGAGTAAGCGTGATTACATCTATGTGGAAGTGTAAATGTTTTGTCTATGAATGCAAGAGAGTTTGTTCGTGTTTATGTGCAAGCATCTATTGCCTGTAATCTAGAACGAGACTCGAGCATTGATCTTCACTGAAGTGGAGTATGAATTAATAAAATATTTATTTTGATGCTTGATGCACTTCAGTGGTTTGGCCTGTCGAAGCGCTTTTTTTTTTCAAGTAGTTCAGTTTAGTATTTTAATTGTTTTTAATGTATTTTTGTATATTTTTTGACGTTCATAAGTGATTTTTGTAAGCCTAATTTGATTAAATGGATTTCGACTTTGACTTTTGAGTGTGGAAAGTATAGCACTCTATATGATAAATAGCACCATCCCTTTGTAACTCTATTAAAGCCAGGATCCGCATTGAGTCTCATTCTAGAATCTAGAATATGTGCCTTAGAATGTGGCATTACATGTGGTGTGTTTTAGAGTATGTAGAAAATATCCTATGAACACGAATTAAACTACTTACCATATTCTCAAGGCTATCTTCATTCTCTTTGAATATTCTTTTCTTGTACGGTCGTAATTTTCAAATTGGAAAATACGCGCGTAATCCGCCGGCAAATTCTCTTTAGGATCCCAAGTTGAGGTTCTGAATGACTCAAGCCCCCTGTATCTCATAAAGCGCTCCCTAGCAGGTATATCCTGCGGCGTATCCACCTCATCAGGGAATTGCTGGTCTTCTTTCGCAGCGGCTAATTTCTGCAGCATTTCGTGTTCTTCATGAGCATCAATTGTTGCATCATACTTTTCATCTGACACACCAACTTCAGATTCTGTCACTGACTCAAAATCGTTATCATCCCCATCTTGCTCTTGGTCAGAATTATCCTCTTCACATGACATGAATTGTTCGTCTTCCTCGTCATCTTCACTGCCGTCATCTGAGCCTTCGCCTTCAACATCAGATTCCACAATCCAGGCTGCTTGGTAGTCTGACCAGCCTTTGGGCACTTTTTTCACTAATTTCTTTTTGGTCTGAAATTGAAATAAATCTCATTATAACACACAGTATTTTAAAAGTTAGGTACAAGTCAAGGAGTATTGATTCGTAACATTATTTTTGTACCATCATATGATATGCAAGCCAGATTCGAATTAACGCAAACAAATAGCAAATATAATGGACCATAGTTTTAAGAGGATTCATTTCATTTCAACTTTGTTGCAATATTGTTTGTACAATGTGACACAAAATTATGTTAACGCTGTAAATAGTATATATTTTTGTTAAAGGCGATAATATTAAAACTTCTTTTACTTACTTCTAAATTTGCCTGTTCGATTTCTTCCTCTGTTGGCCAGGTTTGCTCTGCATCCATCTCATCTGGTGTGTTTTCTGATACAAGAGTTTCCTGCTTCGCTGGATCAGCCGTTTGTAGAATAGTGATTTTAATTTCTTTAGAGTCATTGGAGATTTGCATGCTATCATCTGAGTTATTGTATTTTGTGTTTTCTTTACCCATATTCAATGGGTGAGGATCATCAAGGCCATCTATCCTTGACATTTGGAAATCACCAAGTCCTGCAATATGAACTAAACCGTTCACATTGAGAGGCATCCCACGTAAATAGCCACTGACCTTCAATGTACCCTGTTCACCATCATTGTCAGCGACATATTCAACTTCTTCGGCTAACATGTAAGGTCTCTTTTCTCTATGGTGTAAAATGTTACGCTTCTGATTGCCTATTCTTCGTAACAAATTTAATCCATCAGAACTTTTATCTAACTGCATAACCTTCTCTTCTGGCAACCATTTAGATATAAGCTTTTGCACATTCTGTTTTTCCGTTGTTCTTTTCTTTGGGTGTACTCCTTCAATGTCCATGGCTACAACTACAGGAGTGGGCATACCCTGGGCCATGGACAAAGCCAGCACTTTCTCACCCCATTCGTCGACTGGTTCGTCCAGTGCTGAGCTTATGTATAGAGCTGTGTCAGCAATTTTTAATGCATCCAATAGAGCAAAATCATCGCCCACTTCTGGACACACAAAAGAGAACCGTTGCTTGAAGTTTGGTAAACTGAAACAATTGTAGAAAAAATAATTATATTCATGGATTTATTTTATTTTATTATGTTGTTTTGTTAGCATTCTCAAACTA
Source organism: Leucinodes orbonalis (assembly GCA_019425675.1). NCBI lineage: Eukaryota > Metazoa > Arthropoda > Insecta > Lepidoptera > Crambidae > Leucinodes > Leucinodes orbonalis. Next base: position 72,552 of record PQWD01014829.1, read on the forward strand.
TCTAAACTAACATATGTAATATTTTACAATAAAATAAAAACATCATAACTTATAGTATAAATGGGACAGTCAAACTATCTATTATGCATAAAATGTAGTTTTGAGTTTTTAAAAACATAAGGTTTTATATTATAGAAAGTATCCGATACCAAGTTTTCAATTTTTTTTGGGTGGGGCAAAAATTTAGAAATGCCGCCCCCGCCCATTTTTATTTATTTTAACCTTTATCATCCTATATTTTTTCTCTAATTTATATAATAAGTTCTCTAATTTATTGACATTTGGAAAAAGCTGCAACTTTTTACGCAGCTGTGATTAGTTTCAGAGATATTACATCTCCTTGTCTTACTCCTCGGTGCCAATGATTGTGTAAGTTCTTCATGTACTCCGCCTGACATAGTAGCGCTTTCGTACAAACATCTCAACAATTCGATATAGCAGTAGTCATGTCAGGCACCGTTGGAGGGAATGAAGCACAGCCCAAGACTCGATCGAATCGAAGGCTTTCTCATAGTCCACAAACGCCAAACATAATGGTCGGTTATACTCTCCGGTCTTTTGTATAACCTGCCGCAGCGTATGTAATATGTAGTCTATGGTTCTGAAGCCTTTGAGGAACCCGGCTTGTTCGAGGGGCTGGAAGTCGTCAAACCTATGCGCGAGACGGATCATGATGACTCTGGAGCATAAGTTGAAGATGTGCCACAACACAGTTTTCTATAATGTAATTTTTGTTTATTTTGACGTGCTTTTTCTAAGCCTAATTTAAATAAATGGATTTTGACTTTAACTTATCATAGCCGGAATATTAGGCTCTCTCCAAGCGGATACAAAAACTCGTTCGCAGGGAATTCTACTGTTTCAATACAAGGTAATAATTACGGACCTTATTGAGGAGAACAGGGGGCCCAAAGTTTTCCAAATACCATTTGGGAGGAGCTTTCTGGTGAACCTTAAGATAGCAGATGGCCAACTACTCACATTACGCCAACAGATCCTGGAAGAGGTTGAGAAATTCTATGGACGACTGTATTTATCGAGCGCTCATCGGCCACAGACCGAAGACAGCGAAGAATCTACGGCCCCACTAAGGCACCATTGTACGTAGGATATCGCGGATGTTGATGTTAGCGAAATTAGTGCAGCACTGGAGCATCTGAGAAGTGGCCCTTCCACTCCCCGGGGGGTAACCCATCGTTAGGGCATTAGGTGAGCTCTTTTAATGCCATCATCTACCAGGGAACTACACTGGAGGCGTGGTCCAGAAGCGTTCTTTAAGAAGGGTGATAAAACTCTCTTGAAGAATTATAGATCGATAGCGTTTCTGATAAACGTCTATACAGAGTTGTCACAACCAGTATACGTCGGTGGCGTCCTTCTCCGGATTGTCCAAGAATACGTTTACTTGGGCTAAAACTTGACCGGCACAATTTCGAACGGAAGCTAGTAGGAGGATTCACTTGGGCTGGGCGGCATTAGGCAAGTTATCAGATCTTCACGTCGACGACGCAACGCTTAAGACAAAATCTTTGAGAAATACGTCCTACCCATACCAACATACGCAGATGAGACATGGACACTGACTGCGGATTGGTTCACAAATTAAAGTTACTCAACGAGCGATGGAGCGTGCTATGCTGGGAGCTCTTATAGATAAAATCAAAATGATGTTATCCGCAAAGAACTAAAATTACCGAATAGTTCGCCAGATTAGCAACTGAAGTGGCAGTGGGTAACGTATGTCGCAGAACCGATGGCCGTTGAGCGACGAGTTCTGGAGAGGACCGCGTCTTGGCAAGCGTAGCGTAGGACGCCCTCGGCCCGATGGACCGACGACTTGCGAAAAGTCGCTGGTGGAGATGGATGAGAAAAACGAGGACCGGAATATCTGGCGCAAAATGAGACCAATGTCCAACAGTGGACTGCGATAGGTTGAATAGAGAGGGAAAAGGTTTAATCACCTTTCTTGAAGAAGAGCACCACCAGCCATTGCTCCTCACCTTTGGCGTCGCATCATCACCGATTCCGGAATTAAAAAGGTCTTAAGCACTGGCGTGCCCTACTTTCAAAAGCTCTGCGATAAATCCGTCGTCGCGGGGGTCTTAACGCTTAAGCTGTTTCAGACCATCCTAATCTCGGAAAAAAAGAAAGTCGTGAAAAGTTACAATTTATCAATTATTGGTATTGATTTATTCAATAAATAAATCAAGTTCTATAATGAAATAAGACTACTCGCCTCAGCTTTTTCGAAGTCACACTGGATGAAAAAGGCGTTTTATTTCCAATTTATTTTGTATATTTTCTTAAAAACATGGTTGCTTGATGCAATGAAAAGGTGCTTAAATGTTTATCTTTAATTATTTTTCAATTGTAGCTGTCCATCATAAAAATGATATAGCTATAAAGCAGCTTAGTTTGGCAAAAAATAATTATATAGCGTCATTCCTGAGATCGCGGCTGCCCGCGCCTGCTGACCGTGATCTGCGTTTCCTGCATGTGCCTATTTAGAAATATGCAAAAAATGTATGAGTAACATGGCTTACTCCGCGCTCCGGGTATCGGTCAATTTATATGGCTATGAAATATCTGCACTCATACTATTATTTATTCCGTGGGCAAGTAAGGTAAATGATGAGTGATCCATTAGTCGGTTTGCCGCCCCCTGACCATGCCCCTGACTGCCCCCCCCCCCCTAGATCCGGCCCGGAATAATATTACTGCTATAGCTGCATTTATAAAACAACTAAGTTAAATATTTCAGTTTCATAATAATACCAACAAAAAGTCACATTAGTCTAAATAAATTATTTTAAGTAATCATTGATTTAGTATTACTGCATGCACATGAAGTTTGAAATGATAGTATTATTCAACTTCTAATAAGCAATAAAAATTATTAATAGCTTACCCAATATGCAAAATGCCATTGTCAGACTGAGTAACCACAGAACCCTCTGAACATGTTTTAAGAATCGCCAACGCCGACTGCACATCCAACTGAGCATTCAAGGGACTACACATACTAGAAAAGGAGGGTTTCTTGTTCCTCCCAAAGCACGCTTCTTAGAGAGAACTTCCTCGCGTTTATTTTTACGAAGTTGCAGGGCTTGATGACGGCGCTCATTTCTTCAGGATATGCCGATTGCGACGAACGAACTCTTTTACATTTACCTTCCCTGAAAAATTAGCTTTGAGTATATAATAGGTTACTTGCAAAGGTAAGCGACAAAAGGATTTGAAAGAAAGAAAAAAAGAAGAAAAAAATCTTTATTCAAACAAATCTGTTACAGATACTTTTGAATCGTCAATTGTTATTATTATCATATTTTTTGTGACTCTACCACCAGTTCGGAATAAGTAGGATCTTCAAGAAGAGCCGGCAAGAAACTCGAGTTACTCTTTTAATCTTTTATATCAGTGGTTACAGTTTTGTCATTTACCTACACATAGATTTACAATAATTTATTACAAAGATTTTGTAACTGGAACACTAAGTGCAAGACCACACATTTTTATCCGATAAATATTCTTCTATTGTATAGTAACCTTTTTTCATGAGGGTTTTTTTAATCTTTAATTTAAACTGGTGAAAAGGCAATTCGGCAAGATTTTGTGGTATTTTATTAAAGAATGTTATGCCTCTTCTTTGATTTGTTTATGTATAAGAAATATGCGATATTTATTGCTGTAAAATATAATCAACGTAAGAAAACTTTATCTTGTAACAGGGAAACCCGAAAATTACATAAAAAATCACACAAAAAAAAATTAAAATTATAACCTTTTACTGCCGCTGATATGCCTCTCTTAGATCGATGACGAGATTTATGAGCTTTGTTGCTCTGCTTCAGCGTTCCAGCACGATGGCTTGCTGCATTTTTAATTTAAATGCATCTTAATGAAATTAGTGTTTTTAAACGCACATGCTTTAGCATTTGCTATCCGCGACGTTTTTGGCATGTTGATGACATTGACAGTGACAGTGAGATTTATGACATTTGTTCATTTTTTAAGCTCGTTCCATTTGAACGGGCTAATATCATACATAATACTGCCTTGTCATTAGTAAGTATTCTATAGATTTAGAATAGACGCGCTACGCTTATTGTTGTTTGATGATAAACATGATGAGGTGAGTAATAATCATGATGATGATATATGATTTATGAGTTCCCTACAAGTTCCAGTAAAAATGTGGAATTTTCTGAAACCCTACACGGACTTCTGAAAGAACTCAAAGTGGCCGTTGTACTGTTATGTTCATTTGCCACCACTTGCCTTGACTTTTTCACGAACACTAAATGGTTAATTATCCACTATTATTACACATCAACATTCGATTAGACACAAATTTTAGTAAACAAAACCGTCGACATGACACGTCACCTTCACGCCAAAAAGCCTGACATTTGATTGTCGGAGATATTATGTTAGTGGTGAACCGGTTACCGGTGAACCGATAGTTGCCTTGCGAATTTGAGCTACGCCTGTGCACCTTAGAAGCACATGAGCCACCGCTTCCTCCTTCTCCATGCACGCTCTGCATGGAGAAGGAGGCTACTGTCCGTGAGCAGGGTCCAGTGGTCCCCGTTACCAGTCTTAGGCAGTGCCGGATTAAGACTACTCGGGGCCCTAAGCAATCCACACTTGTGGGCCCCCTGTCAGTATGTCAACAGCAATTAGTGGCATAGCGCAGTAGTTGACAACATAGGTAATGATTTTTTACTTTGTGAGTGTTAGTTTTTCAGTTAGGTTAGGACATTGCAGGCTATATCACCTGTTTCTCCTAAAAGAAAGACGATTCCGTGCTTCGGAGGGCACGTTTAGCCGTCGGTCCCGGCCGCCTTCGAATTGTCGATAATCAAAAACCGCGTCAAAGGCCGTAAAGCGGTTTCAAAACTCTGAAACAGGGACTTGTGTGAGGTCAGTAGTGGACCGCTAAGAAAAAGAACAAGAATTTGTCTTTAAAAAAACCTACACGATTAAAAAAAAAAAGAGTAACATACTCGAATCCGCGCACTGCGAAAAAAACGCAAGTCGATTTTGCATGAAATTATTTTTCACGAACATAATCGCAGTGCGCGCATAGGTTACTGTTGAAAAATATTAGTATTTTTGTAAAATAAGATGAAAATATATTAAACGTACCTTGGAAGTGGAGTAGGTGCCACAAAAACAAAAACTAAAGTCCTCTATTTAATTATTTACAAAAAAAATGCGCCTTGCGGCTTTTTCGGGCATTCACTGATGATGATTTCCAGTAAACGTTCTGTTCATTTTTTTTGTGCTTCGTCGGGGCCCCCCTGGACGTGGGCCCTAAGCTAGTGCTTAATTTGCTTAAGGGTTAATCCAGGACTGTCTTAGGCTATGTTTGTCCATGCGTAGAAGACGCCTAGACAGTTTCCTGTCCCGGGATAGTATGGCCTCCCTGGGATGCCTGCATCCTGGTGTCGAGGTCCATTCTTCCGCTGCTAATGTCTGTTTGAGGTCTTTAAGGCAGTTCTTCAACGGGCTAAATGGGATTGGTATTATTGAATCCGGTCCGATGGCTTTAGTATTGAGTATAATAAAGGTTATTTCTTAGTTATTGGAGGACGGAGGCGCTGTCGAAGAGTATTCGTATGCTCGTATCCGTGACTGTTCTGGTCTTTATAGCTTGTGCTGCTTGAATTATATCAACACATTCCGCCTGATATAAATTATTATGCATACGGTCTGTATATTTTATATTGAGATAATCGAAGAAGACTTCGACACCTGTACCGTGGTCTGTTTTTGGTCCATCCGTGAAATTCATAGTTCATTTTTGCCCGAGTGGTCGTGCCATTCAAGCATAAGTTCTATATTGTAGTGCTTTTGAAAGCAGTGTGTTTTAGGATTATGTGCCACGGTTCCGCCATCATTGGTTGTAGTTTGATGGAATCCTCCTCTTATTCTGGCATCCTTTCATGGAGCACTCAATATCTCCTGTCTGAATTTTGCGAGTGTAGCTTCCTCTCTTAAGGGTGCAGGGGTGGTAACCCCAGCATAGAGCAGCAGTGGGTGCTGTTTTGCTGGCGGTAATTGCTACGCAAACGTATCTTTGTAGCTTTTCTAGTTCTTTCTGGGCAGTATCAAGCAGTATTCAGGTTTGTCCGGACATAGTATATAGTCATAGGTGACGACCGAACAGATTACTGTTGTATACATGTGGAATAATTTTAGACTTATGCCCAATTCTTGCCTAGAAGTCTCTTACATTGCCGTAGCGCTATGCTAACCTTTATCGTGATGTATTCTATATGCTTAACCAGTTCATTTGTCTGAGACACTTTCACAGGTTGCACTGCACGTCTTCGTCATACTGTCCTAAATTATATAACTTTGGTACTGTCCCAGGCCAAACTCTAAGAAGTATTACATTTCACTGTTGACTCATTCAATTAAAATTTAATCGATAAATAATATGTAAAGGATTTTAGTCAAACTTTCTCCATTTAAGAAGACTCACATCTTTCCAAATTTTCAGTTATTTAGTCAAATGAAACATTTTGAAATTCGAAATAAATGTAAAAATACAGAATACTATTTTTTTATACATCATTACCATTCGCCTATTTTGTTCTACTGCAGGCAAAGAGTTGTATAATATTGTTCTACTGCAGGCAAAGAGTTGTATATCTTCTAAAACTGCAGGGCTCCGGAAGATTTGGTCCCCACCTAGCAGGCCTAATACGGAATGAGTTGTGGACGACTCGGAGTTTACTCCGATGTGAACGACTACCGTTCTAAATTGTTGCCGGGCCGACGGTTTACAATTAATTATGCGTGCCATGAGGTCGTGGTTCAAGTACCGCGGAGAAACGACACTTTGTAGAGATTTTTCCTACTTTGGTTATAGGTTAGAACACTTAGAACATTGCAGACTCAATCGCCGGATTGTTCGAAAAGAAAGATGAATCCATTTTTCGGAGAGCACGTTTAGCTGTCGGTTCTGGAAACTTATTTAGGATGGTAGTCTATAACGCGCACCAATCCGCATTGGATCCGCTTGGTGGGTTTCGGTCCCCCAGTCAATAACAGAGCTTTGATTTAAAATGCGGCGACCACAAGTATTTAATGAACGCGTCTTTTACAACAAACATTGTAATTTGTTAAATATTTTAATCTATCTGGAATGGCAACATTTTCCACGCCAACATCACAGGTCACGTGACGTGACGTGTGGACGTGTCATTTGCAGACAGCTCGTTGGCGGCGTTGCGCAGTCTTTCTCGTAAAAAGTCCTATTGGAGTGTTACTAATGAACAAAAGTTGAATGGTTTTAGTCGAATTGATCAGATAATATTTTAGTTAGGATAGTTAAATCGAAATAAATCAAAATGGGGAGTGAGTATCGTTTTAAGTATTAACTAAAAATAGTGTTTTACAATTCTGAAGCATATTTTAAAATTTTGGTGCTAATATTGGTGATTGTCGGGTATTATGTGATAAACGTTATTCAATGATCTATTTTTCGTGTTTGCAGTAAAATTTTTGGAAGTTATAAAGCCGTTTTGCAGTATATTGCCGGAAATCGCAAAACCCGAGAGAAAGGTAAGTCTACGTTATTAGCACAATCGTACTTAAATTTCACTTGTATTCCTATATGTTTTTACTTGAATCATGCAATCGTGGCATTTAATGCACATTAAAGGTTAATTTTTGTAAAATAAATCGAGTGAAAGTGAATTCCTAACCTGAAGTACCTCATACAATTTAGGGTAGATAACTGTACTCTCAAAGTAGCTACATAATTCGTCATTTCTAAGTGAATATTTTGCTTTACAGATCCAGTTCCGTGAAAAAGTATTATGGACAGCAATTACTTTATTTATTTTCTTAGTATGCTGCCAGGTGAGTGATACTTTGCCACATATTCATTTTTTTGTAGTTGTCCCATATGTTCCCTATAACAAAATCTAGTTTAGGTTGGTATTGGTAATGTCCTAATTATCAAATGTTAGTTAACAGCTGTTGTTTGGAAAAATACATTTTGGTAATTCAATACACTTTTCAATTTTTGTAATGACAAAACATACTTGATTATTTGAAAGTTTTATATAACTACATGTAAAAAGTAAATAAATACTATTTCTTTAACATATTATTGCATTGTTATCAATAAATTCAAGTTGGCATAATTTAATGAAATATGTTTCTTACAGATTCCATTATTTGGTATAATGTCATCAGACAGTGCGGATCCTTTCTATTGGATCCGTGTTATTTTGGCTTCAAACAGAGGAACACTCATGGAACTCGGTATTCCCCCATTGTCACGTCTGGTCTGATTATGCAGCTGCTAGCTGGTGCAAAGATCATTGAAGTTGTGACACTCCTAAAGACAGGGCACTGTTCAATGGAGCTCAAAAGTGTAAGTAAAACAAAATATAAATAAAATATTTACTGAATTAGTTACACAATTCAATAATGACAATTGCTCAACTGTGAGCCCATAAGACAACTATTTTAAAAAATCTAATGTCTCTTGGAAATGCAATAACAGCAAGGAGTTAATTCAATTGTTTTGCCCTTAATTTTTTAAAAAATCTGTAACACTTTAATATGACAGGTTAATTCTATCATAAGTTTTAATTGATATCAATGAATATTTCATATTCTATTCGCACACATTTGAGCCCACTTCTGTAATGGGCACTGTGCCAATTATGATTTAAACTAAAAATAAAGTACTTATTCTAATTTGCCTATCACTTCCTCAAGTATTTCAATATGAAAGTTATGTTTGAGGTTTTATTTTAAGGTTATTTAACAAAAACTGAGTCAGTTCACTTTAGCCCGTGAAAAGTAAAATGAGTTGGCTAAAGTAAGAAGTAAACTTATTATTATGAACAAAGATGAAAGGTTTTATATTGCCATTTCTATAAAAGTTTGCAGACATGGTGATAA
>PQWD01014830.1:0-11327 GCA_019425675.1 Leucinodes orbonalis
GTTAGAAGAAGGTTGAAGGAAGCTAACTTTACCCGAAAAACCCCTACAGCCCGAAGTTGACCACAGCTCATCGTCAAGCACGCCTTCACTTTGCTCGAGAACATTTGGATTGGACTTAGAGCAATGGCAGTCAGTCCTGTTCACAGATGAGACGAGGATGTGTCTCCATGGAGCGACAGAGATGTCGGTATACACGTTCGTCCCGGTGAACGGTTTTCACAGTGCAGCTTTGTGGAAACCGTTGCATATGGTGGCGGATCTTGCATGATGTGGGCTGAATTTCCTTAGAAGGCAAACGGACCTTTGTTCGTTCTGGGGAGGCCGGGGAGGAGGTGACCAGTGATCGTTACATTGAAAATGTCACTGGATCAAGTTCCGCTTATCCAAGGCTTTATTGGAGAAATTTCATCTTGATCATGACAATGCCCGATGTCACACTGCTCGGGCCACACGTGATTCCTGAACAATTGGAATTCACACTATGCATTGGCCAGCGCTCAGCCCCGATTTAAATCCCATTGAGCACATATGGACGAGCTCAAAAGGAAAGTAGAGCGAGGAATCCAGCTCCGACAAACATCAATGAGCCAAGACTGCGTTGGTAGAAGATGGGTCAATACCACAATCATCCATTAAAAAGTTGAAAGGTCGATGAAGAATCGCATGAGAGCAGTATCAGAGCTAAGGAGGAATACCAAATATTGACACGAAATAATTTTTTTATCTTACGCACATTTTGTTTCATTTAAACACAATAACCCCTACTGTAAATTGTATGATTTTCAACATTTTACATTATCATAGCATTAACCTTTTTTACTTAACTACTGAATCGATTTTCATGCAACTTACACCATTTTAAAGCTCATTACTAGCTTTAATTATGTAAAACATTATATAGAGGTATAATAAGCATTTTTAGTTATATCACTTTTTATGCTACTTGAGCTTGAGTCGATTTACTTGCACGCGAGTGTAGTTAGGTGGGTGCATTCGTAAACTCGTCATATCTAACGTCAACGATTCCGCAATGCTAAAGACGAAAGTCATACGCAGTTGAGACATGGACACTGACTGCGGGATTTCACAAGTTCAAAGTCACTCGACGCGCAATGGAGCGAGTTATGCTTGGGTCTCTCTTAGTATAAGATCAAGAAATATTAATCCGTTAAGAGAACTTAAGTTACTGACATAGCTCGCCGATGAGCAAGTGAAGTGGCAGTGGGCTGATCACGTATGTCGCAGAACCGATGGCCGTTGGAGCAGACGAGTTCTGGGTGAGACCGCGTCTTGTCAAGCGTAGCATAGGACGCCCTCCGGTCCGATGGACCGATGACTTGCGAAAGGTCGCTGGTGGAGGCTGCATGAGGAAAGGGGAGGACCGTATATCTGGCGCAAAATGGGGGAGACCTATGTCCAGCAGTGAACTGTGATAGAATGAAGAGAAGAGAAAACCTAAACCCGTGGTGAGAATCACAGCTATTCAATAACGGACAGCAAAAATTACAGAAGAAGCCAGAGTTCTTGACTTCACTGAAAATGGTTAGCATATTATGCTAATAGAGAGGAAGAAAAGGCGGAACAGAGAGAAGATAACGCAAGCGTAATGATGTAGAATGGAAACAAAATAAAGCAAAAGCCTGAGAATTTAGGAACACTTACAAAAACAAGAAAAACATAGTAATTGTTGTAATATGTTGCATTTAGTATTGGTTCGTTTTATTTCTAATGTGTAGAAACTTTTTTGTTAATATGATTAAAAACTACATACCTACTGTGATTTTGTTACGAAGATTTTTGTAATGATTAAAAAGTCTTATGTCAAAAACGTATTAAATTTATTTTGCAATAAACAGGCTAAAATAAATTGGGTCTATAATTCTACATCAAACTTTTGTAATAAATAGGCTAATTATAAATTGACCATACAATTATATATTTTTTAATAATACATGGACTAATTAACAAATAACACGCCTACCCAAAAACAATTTGTTATGTATTTAAAAGGGCAAGGACCTATGATCGATGTTTAATTTTCAAACATTTTATTTTGTATATTACAATGTTTTACATACAAATAAAGTTGTAGGTAGTCATAAATAACTCTTTAGTTTCAAAGAAAATTATAAAAACAAACTTTTAGTATATTTGAAGTTTTTTTTCTATAAATAGTTAGTTAATATTTTTCTATAATTGAGTATTTCCGGTATAGACACTTACGAAGTGAAAAAAAAGGGGTGCCTAAGTAAATAAAAATTGTTTTATTACTTGCTGAGCTGTTCCATGCCGAGTCCGATTTGCACTTCGTCAATTTTTTGTATTAACTGAGTTATCTATGTGAATTCCAGTTGGTATGTTCCATAAATTTGAATTCATATTAATGTACGACAGAGAGCACTATTTGGATTGGTGAAACAGAATGCGTGATTTTCAGAAAGGGTAGGGTAATCTAGTGCTTTTTCGAAGTGTATTCTCGGGTAGTTGGCACATTTTGTTTAACTCTTTAAGATACTTCAAAAGGTTAAAACGATACGAGTATATTCTTGTTTGGTAATTTGAAACTCAGTTCGACCTTTCGTTATTTTTGTTGTTCCATTTTTGGAAATCCAATATTTTGTTGATTTTTGTGTAATGCATCGACTTGTTTTATTTCGTTCGCTAGTCAGCTGCAATTTGATCTTTAATTTGATCTCTTCTATTTTCGATTGTCGTTAGTGCTGGCGCTTTGAGTCTTTAATGACTATATCATCTGTAAAGATGGATATTACAAGTTACAACTTAATCGAAACGTCCTCCTATACGGTGGAGTAAATAAAAACAAAATAAGACGTCCATCTGCTGTAATGGTGGAGATGTCGCTATTACACCAAGGTTTCGTGTTCGATCCCGGGCAGTACAAAAATTTGTGCATGAACATGTCTGTTTTGTTGGTGTTTCTAAGTATAATATGTATGTATTTACAAAATATGTTTGTCACTGGAAAATAATAGAACGCAATTTATTAATTTCTGGTATATTTATAAACTTTAGGATTCATACGGAGATAATTTGTATTATCTTACACTAAATTTTTGCGTATTTTTTTTAATTTAGGACTTCTTCATGGTAAATTTATAAATATATCACAAAATTCTCAAGTTTAACAATCACAGAAGATCTTTTAATTAAATATCGCTTCTTTAGAATGCAGAAACAATACACTGCTTTGTTGGTTGATATTGACAGTCACAATGCACCATATCATCAGCACAATTAGACTTGTAGAACTATAAATTTATAAGTTTCGACTGTCCCAGTATTTACACAATATTTGTTTTCACATAAGTATTTGTTTATACCACAGATTTCCCAATACAGAGATGGGGCAAGCCGCGTTTTTAAGTGCGACAAATGTAAGCTCAACGAGCATACACTGGCTGCTAGTTTACGCTCTGTGAGACGAGTCAAGACGCACGAATATTAGAAGAAATTACCGTTTTTTCCCAAAATGCCATCCTGGCAATTGTAACATGCCATCATCGCAATGAATCAGTAAATACCAAGAAATATAATAACTTTTCACAGCTATGAACCGAAAGAAATTGCGACACTGGGACTGCCTATAAACTTGCGCTTGTCCAGTCTAATTGTATATTCGGATGTCTGTGTTTATACTAATGATCAAACACGTAATCATTCGAATATATGACCTTTTTATTCATAAATGTGTTGAATGTTAATATTTGTATTTATTAGTTTCTTAATCATAAGTGTTTTTCCTCAACACCGCAGAAACTATTTTAGTGAGCTTATGAAATATATTTCAAATGTCTACTTACGGTGAGTCTTTCTTAAATTGTGATATAGTAGTTTGAGATGCCTCGTTGTGTTGTTGGCTAATAGTTTTTAAACGTGGAATGGTCGTTTACTTAGTAGGAGTGTGGTGATAGCATTAATAACGGTAGGATAAAATGTAATGTAGTAGAATGTGATAAGGTAGAAGTGGAAGGCGTTATAGTAGAAATAACTAACGCCGTTTTAGTTTTTGATCCTGTAATTAATAGATACATTAAGAATTTATCGATCTGTATCTTAAAATAATAATAATATCCTAACGCCGCGTAAGTAGATAATTTCGTCAATAATTATCAAATCCTGTACTATACCAGATTGTTACTAGATTTTATTCTAACCTGGAGTTGAGTATCCGAAACACGTTAGGTACAAGAATTATATCAAGGCCTCACCTCCATCAATAGATGCGCCCCAAACACGTCGTCGTAATTGAATCTGCGACTTTTTCATCTGCAAATTGAAGTATGAGAAATTAAATGAATTATATAAGTATATAAGAACAAAAAAAGAAAAATCAGCTTTAATTACCAACAAAATTTCTTTTCTTTCCTTTACCTTTATTTAGAGTATCAAGTTGACCATTCATTTTATAATGAGTCATAGATAGCATAACTAGTTACAAAATACTTTCTTATGCCTACCGTTAACTAAGTTTATTCGGCGCAATCCAGGGAAATCCTTTCTCCAAATGTATCTGTTGAAAAAAACATTGAAATATAGTAAGTAGCTACCTACGTCCAGTGAAAAAACGACGATTTCTTTAAGTAAGCACCGAGCCTACTCTATAGTAACTGATGATAGCAGTGCATGAACATAGATTAGATAGGTATGCAAAGTGAGTGACACTTATCACAAAATAAAAATAATACATTTCTGTCAAATTGAGTGCTGTTGATGACAGCAGATCGCCTATGTTTCAAATCTGTAGAGAAATCAATGATATTCTGTTGTGTAAACGGGCATAAGAACTTAGCGCGTGGACGACTAAGGCCTAAACACCCGCCACGGGTAGGATCGTGTCCCTCGTTAGGACGTTAATGAGCTGATGATGATGATGACAACGACTTAGTATTATTGATAGAACTCGAACCTCTAGTCTTTATTTTAGAGCCGTGTTCGTACTCCGTTACATTCAGGCTAATCCTTTAATAGGACTTAGAGGCTGGTTTAATATAAGTATTGAATGAATACAAACCATAATAGTAAAAATCTCTAGGGAAACGACGCCTGAAAGTCCTGCAAATAAATTAAATAATAAAGCGGAAGAATATAGCAATACTCTTCACCATTGTCAAGCACGCTAAAATTAGAGAATGGGTTGTTACGTGTGTTGTAACGTATCGAATAAGTATTTTTAAAACTGTTTAGGTTGATATGATTATGCATGATTCCGTGCTTCTCTGTGCTCCCATAGTTGTTTATAAAAAATTAAATCTTAACACGAGAATATGTCAAAACAATTGGAGTAAGGTGATCAATGCTTATAAGTAAATAGGTTATAATGATATAAATGAACTGACTGAAAGTTCGCTGATATGCATAATCTGCAAACTTGACGCATTCTCATTGAAGGAATGAGGCTATGGTTGTCGCCGGTGTTTCGCTTAACGTTGATGGTTCATGCGGGCCATCGCGAATCACCTGTAAATGTAAAAATAGAAAAGGATAACATGTTCATAGTTACATTTTATAAGCATTTGACTGATTGCTAGTATGTATCTCGAAGATATGTTATATCAGTCAACTGTGGCGAATCGAGAACAATATAAATCTAAATAGCAGTGGTCTCTTAGAGATGTTTCAGCAAGCAGACTGGTCGAATGAAACAATATTTGCGTTTGCCATCCCTCTGGTTGCGTTCGATAAGGTATGTTTTTGGTTTTGTTCACTTTGGCAGGGGCGGATCGCAAATTTATCTAAACAACGGATAACTTAAATAAATATTTTATTGTAAATAAATACATAGGAATTTTATATAGGAACACCTAACACTACAAACAGTCATATTCATGCACACAAATGTGGTACTGCCCGGGGATCGAACCGGAACCCTTGAGTATTAGCCGAGTGACTCAACAATTACACCAAATGGGTCGTCAAATGTCGAAGTTTTGTCCAATACTTCATCATCATCAGCTCATTAAATGTCCCACCGAGTGGGCACAGCCTACCCGTGTAGGATGTTAGCCTTAGTCGTCCACGCGGCCCATGCAGGTTGGACGACTTCACACACACCTTTGAATCTCTTCGCAGCGTGCATAGGTTTCCTCACATGTTTTCCCTTCACGAAGAGCGTCGAAACGTACATATATTTTTCGAAATATTCGAAAACACATTGGACGTGGCAGAATATTTGAACCTCAGCCCTCCGGTAGAGGCACAGTCCACACATTGAGCCACCGACGCTCAAATACTTAAATTTGTATAATTTAGTGTTCAAGTAATATTATGGACTCACTTGGATTTACGTTTTTATATTGACTTGCATTCGGTAAGAGAGCTTTGTCGAGAAGCAGGTCGATTGATCAGTTTTCTCTCCGTCTTTATGTGCACGACATTCTCCCGCAAAGCTATTGATATATTCTAAAATAATTCTACTCAAATAAAGATATTTTGTTTACCAAGCATGTAATTATACATTTACTTACATAAATGAACGTTTCATATCTAGTTAGTTAGTATAAAATAATGTCAATTATTGTTTCCAAAATTTTACGTCTTTTAGTGCTAAATAATAAAAATATTGAATCAAATTCTATGGTAGGTTTAAGTACCGATTAAACAAAACATACTCGTAGCAGTTAGGTGTTATTCTATTATATTATCACTACGAGTATAAAACGAAGTCGTTTTTTGTCCCCATGTCCCTATGTACGCTTAAATTTTTAAAATAGACAACGATTTGATGTTTTTTTTTAAATAGATGGAATGATTCAAGAGTAGGTAACATGTATAACTAACATCCATTAATAGTGGAGAAATACTGTGTTATTTTTAGTTTCTAATGTGATGTCGTAAATAATTCAATTTTCCGCTTACATTGCAAACGAAAGCTGAACCCTACAAGATTATCCAAAATAATACTGATATTGTAAACATTAAAAAGTCAACAGAAAACTCTGCTGATGAATTATAATAATAAAATAAAATAATAAAATGTATTGCTTCTTCACAAGTACAATTTCAACATGTGGTCCTTATAGCTACTTACAATACACAATTATTTTTGTACCTTTATTGTGAAGCAATTGGATGTGCTCAGTAATGTATAAATAAGGTACTAGTACCTATTTACAACGCTGGTTTTCAGCCAACTCCACGTCTTTCAGGTGTACACGAGGTTAGTGATATGAGGGCCAACACATTAATGTATTATCATGACAATGAGACAGTGAGTGAATGTAGAAACTAATTGTAGCTTGTTAATAATTTAGAAAATAATTGTATCAAGTTATACATTAAAAAAAGTTGCAGTTACTAGCCATTTATGGGTGACGTGTGTTTATGTTTGCGCACGTGTGTCTGTGATGTTTGTGTGTGTAGTGTGTGTGTGTGTGTGTGTGGTGTTGTGTGTGTGTGTGTGCTGGTGTGTACATGTGTGTGCGGTAATTGTGAATATGTGTGTGTGTGTTGTGTGAGTAAGCTTAACGAAAAATAATCTTTAGGGGCAATAGTTGTACATAGCTGGATCTATATGGCCATACAGCATATGATTCATGAATAATTTCGAAGGTATTACAACTTATTAATTTGTGGTACATAGCGATTGCGCGTCTGGCCGGTAAGACAGGCGTGCGAAGCATGGGCAGTCCGCTAGTATTTCATAAATTGGGACAGCGATCTGGGGCACCATCTGTACGTTTTTTAGCTTTGTGCACACACTTGATAAATTAATTGTTTATTGCGTATACACAAATAATACACTTGTGCAAACGTTAACTGTCGAAAAAATTTTATAACTAAATACATTGGTAATAAGACAACGTCGGTGCTCAATGTGGACTGTGCCCTCTGAATGAGGAACTTCCTTAACAGTCACGCTACTACCATAACTCTGCTTTATAAGAGGATTATCGAATATCCATATCTCATTCATAATTAGTGATTGACTTTTGCAGAATTAATAAAAATACATTTTTATTTAGTCAACTATTAAATTAATATTATTGTCATCGGTGAATGCTGTGTACTCTTGTTATTGACATACATACTAACCTTAGTTGTAAGGAACGTATATCCTTTGAAATCTTTTATGTTCTGTGTGTTATGTTGTTGGTGTAGGTAATAAAATATTTTTGTATATTTTTCTTTGTATTTTTTTTGTCGATGTCATGTAAAACATAGCTTCGACTACAAAGTGTGTTCAATACCTTCACATGATAACATTTTTGGTACACTGTTTGATACGGTCTTCTTTGTTCCAAATTATTATAACTTTTTACCTGTTTTGAGGATATCCACTAAAAGTAATGCCTGTTTAAGGCTGTCATCGTCCGAATCGCTTGACGAAGTTGTAAGTCTGTTATTTAAAATGTTTAAAAATACACACAATATAAAAAACGGCTTGGGTGCAACCATTACGAGCATTCCATGGCAGTGATGTTTATTGCTCTTGTATTTTTATTGCTTATTGAAGTTCAAAATTATATGATGTAAAAATACACACAAAATCAATAAATTTTAGGCGGAATATAAAAAAAACCTGCAGAGCTCCCGGGAAGAACAGAACTAACGATGAGCCTTTGAAAGCAGGTGGCACACCAGTGCTTGAGACCCTTCAAAAGCTCTTTGATTCCGCAATGCGTGAACGTGTGACGCCAAAGGTGTGGAGTAATAGCGTGGAGGTGCTCTTCTTCAAAAATGCTGCAAAATCTTGTTAAAGTATTATAGATCCATCATGCTGTTGAGCCACATTTACAAGTTGTTTTCCAGAGTCATCACGAACCATCTCGCTCGTAAGTTTGCTTACTTCCAGTCTCCAGAACAAGCCAGGTTTTGCAAAGGCTTCAGCACCATTGACCACATATATACCCTGCGACAGTTTATAACAGAAGTCCGGAGAACGCACCACTATGGGTTTGTGAACTACGAGGAAGCCTTCGACTTGATACAAACTTAAGCTTTGCTTCATGCCCTCCAACGGTGCCATATAGATTACCGCTATATCGAAGTATTATTTTTCTTCTTATCAACTCGATATGGAATTATAAGCTAAATAATATGATAGTGCGAACACTTTGATCGCGCTTTTATTTGCCATCCAGAGGTCCCGGAAACCGCACGAAGATAGAATGTTCGGGCAAACAGTAGGTGTTCCATTGTCTGAAGACCACAGTAACACATATTACTTCTGGAATATCCTATTTTACCCATTCTCGCGGCACCGGCCACACATACCCGCAGTCTATTCAAAGTTTTCACCGCCCAGAGGTAGCTCTTCAGCCAAGCGGGTGTCTCTGCGAGGTTGGGTAAGATTCATTCCACCACCTCATTCTGACCTTGGACGCCAATTTTTTTTTTACTTGAACTTCTAAGAAATTTATGGTCCCCTTGCACTTTTCGTAACAATGGTTTTCATTCAGACAAAAATAATATTTCAAAACATTCAACAATCATAAGACTGCTTTAATGTTAATTACCTTTTGATTTCAAATATTTTCTGTGACAATGGTAAACTGGTTAAAGTAAGTCTATAGATTCTTATATCTGTCAATACTAATAATTTTGAATATTACTACTTACAACTATTAGTACTAATAAGTGGAACAATCGCTAGACTATCCAAATAGAAAAACGGTTTATTCTAATAATAAAAAAAACATTATTGTCCATACTAAGTACCTAAATAAAACAATAAATTAAGTAAAATTTCTAATATGTAGAAACTGGAAAAAAAAACAGTTTTCCCGGATTTCAGAAGTACTTGAATGTTCCCCGATCGGGGATACTTACCGCATTATATGTGTTGCGATGCGACCCATCTGGTGTAAAGGTTGAGACATCGGCTATTACACCGAGGGTTCCGGGTTTGATCCCCGGGCAGTAGAAACATTTGTGTGCATGAACATATCTGTTTGTATTGGTCTGGGTGTTTTCTATGTATAATATGTTTGTCTGAATGTCTGTGGATATATTAATTTGTTTTGGCAGCTCTCCAAGCAGCGCAGTAGGTAACATATTGCAGTGTTTTAATATCCATTTGGGCATTTCTTTGAAAATGTGCATATTATGGGGCGCATGATAAATAATCTTCTACAGTGCAAATATTTTTCTTTTTATATTATGCATGTATGGATATCAGTATTATCCATATAGACCAGATAATTTAAACCGTATTTGTTTATTTAGTTAAGAGAAATCTGTACCAAACATCCAGATTCTCATTACCACTCATGTCCATTTCCCAATTTCTAATGACACACCAGAATAAAATTCTTGTTTGTCACACTGCTGTGACTACGAGTCGAGACTCCAAATGGCGCTAATTTAAACCATTTGTACAATCAATAGTACAAATAGCACTGATATATCCACATTGTACAAAATGGTACTTATTAATTTATCTTCGGTCCACCGCAGTGCCATTTATTCCATTAGACAGACATCGGTCTTCCGGATTTCTCATTCAGCCTCCACTAGCGTAAAGTTCTTTCGTTATCGGTTATCCATTACTTTCAGATGAGAGAAACGAAGCTGTTTACTTACGTTATCAAGTCAGATGACTTGTAAATACATTCGTAAACATAATTGTATGCGCTAGCACTTTCTTGATTTCATCTAACGGAACGCGACCCTTAATGATTTAACAACTTTTTGTTTAAGCTGTATTGTTAAATGCTTAAGATTTAGGTACTTGAAATTGTATTTTGGTCTTTATTTGTATCAATTTAATTCAAACAGGTACCATGTAAAACAATTTTGTAAGCTCTCGAGCCGGGGCCCTTCTGGGCCGGGGGCCTGTGGCATTTTGCCAGCCCTGCTATTGTTATACCACTGCCACAAGCCTAAAAGAGTGTATAGGCCATAGTCACGCGGGCCCAGTGCGGATTAGCCGACTTCATGAAGTCAATTTTTGAATTTCTTCGCAGTCGTCGCAGTTTCCTCACATGTTTTCCTTCACCGTAGGAGCGTCGGATAAACGTACATATAATTCGAAAGGACATTGGCAGTGTGTGGTTTGAACCCACACCCTCCAGATCGGAAGGCAATAGTTGACATCGATGAGCCACCGATGATGATGAGGTTATTATATTACTGATTTTTATTCATGACCTATGACCTAGTCGTTCTAGATTATGACAGTGACTTTTATTATTGTTTTTGGTACTAACTGCTGTCATATACGGTCATTCTTATTCTAGTGATTCTAGGACGATGTCCAGTTTTTATTAGATCATTATTGGTTTTTGAGCTAAAATTGTGTGAATTATTAAGAATTAATATTATTTCCTAGAATTTTACAAACTAATTTTGAATTTATCTTACGCATA
>PQWD01014833.1:0-19714 GCA_019425675.1 Leucinodes orbonalis
TTTAGCTGTATATTAAGGCAGTATTCAAGAAACTTACGAAAACGTGCATTCGACGCTAGTAAGAACACTCGTAGCTAGCGCCTGCTATAGTAACTCTGCCCATATTATTGTGAATACTCTAAATACTCATATTCAGCGCCTATTGCAGTGACTCTATTAGAAAGTCTGACAAACTCACCTATGCAAGCGTCCCCGCGCTTTCATAGCCGTCCTGGCAGGAGCAGTCGTAGGATCCATCAGTGTTGGTGCAGGGTGCGTGGCGGCGCGCACTCGTCCACGTCCCGGCAGCCGCCCCCGTCGGCGTCAGGAACTTAAGGTACTTACCATTGGAAGCACTACTTTATACCTTCTCATGAGCATGAATTTCTCGGCAACCGTGTTAAGAGTTTGTTGCAGTGACTCAAGTTGCATTATTTGGAGCAGTATTAAGTAACTTACAAAGCACGCACTACTGACAGGACCATTGCTAACTACTCTATTTAGCACT
Organism: Leucinodes orbonalis; assembly: GCA_019425675.1. Taxonomy (NCBI): domain Eukaryota; kingdom Metazoa; phylum Arthropoda; class Insecta; order Lepidoptera; family Crambidae; genus Leucinodes; species Leucinodes orbonalis. Next base: position 488 of record PQWD01014833.1, read on the forward strand.
GTTAAAGTGACTGGAACTTCATAAAAGCCATCAATTTTCAGAAACTTACCCAAGCAATCTCGTAACTGGCAGGAGCACTCGCGGTAAGCGCCTGCAACAGTAACTCTACAAGTATCACATGGAACCATCTAAAGCAACTCACCTATGCAAGCGTCCCGCGTTTCTCGTAGCCGTCCTGGCAGGAGCAGTCGTAGGAGCCATCAGTTGGTGCAGGTGTGTGCAGGTGTGCGTGGCGCGCGCGCACTCGTCCACGTCCGCAGCCGCCGTCGCCGTCCGGCTCGACCCGGCGCGGCACTCGCACGCGTACCCGCCGTCCGAGTTGCGGCACGAGTGCTGGCACGGACGCGCACCTGCGCGCACTCGTCCACGTCCACGCACGTGCCGCCGGACGACTTGTACCCGAGCCCGCATATGCACCGGAAACTGATGGACGTTACTTTGTGATACTTCCATTACGCGTGTGTGAGCGTCGGTGGCTCAATGCTGTGGACTTTGCCCGCCTACCGGGAGGGCTGAGGTTCGAATCACCATGTCGATTCGAATACGCCACGTACCAATGTGTTTTCGAATTTTCGAACAATATATGTACGTTATCCGACGCTCTTACGGTGAAGGAAAACATCTGAGGAAACCTGCGCACGCCTGCGAAGAGATTCAAAGGTTGTGCGTGAAGTCGTCCAACCCGCATGGCCCGCGTGGACAACTAAGGCCTAATCACCCTATACGGGATGATGATGAAATCCCCGAATTTTTTATAAAGCAGTCCCAAAACTATGTAAAATAATGCTAAAATAGTCCATCCAATGCCCAACAGTTGCCACTATTCAAAAAAATATGTACAAATATCAAAATAAGGTCCATGTCATTCCTAAATAAATTAAAAATGACAATCATCTCTCCACACACTCCTGGTTAATGTCACCTTCACTAGCAATGTTTCATTCCCCTGCTTACCGTCGCTATGGTAGTGAAAATGAAAAATAAAAGTTTTTATCAGTTAAGGTCCTTACAGAACACTAATGAATGTCAAATGAGGCTACCACTGTTCGAACCGCAGTTTTCCACTGAGAAGAATCCAACAAGAAACTCAGCAGTCACTCGTTTCTAGAATTGTGACGCATAAGATTGTTTATTATGATGCGACAAAAAAATTTCTTCTTAATGTTATCTAGCACTCGACGCTACATCGAACTAACCTGCCAATAGTATTAACGCATCTGCCAGGCGCACAGAGGTCGGGCATGGCGGCGCACTCGTCGACGTCGCCGAACGCGTCGCCGAAGCCGCCGAGCCCCGCCGCCCCCCGCCGCCCAGCCGCCGACGCCACCGAGACCGCCCCTTGTGGTCGCTGCACCGCCGAACACGCCGAGAACCAGACGTACACAGCTCGATGCGCTCGGTGCCCGGGGCGGGACATAACTCGCATTCGGGACCCACGCCGCGCCAGCGTGCAACAGCACTGGCTCTGCAAACATCACCAGCTTTAACGTTTGAGTTCAGAGAAATGGCCTTCCATAGCTTCACAGCTTAGCCATTTCTTTTATTTGATCCTAGTGAGAGCACTAGGAACCATTATAGTACAAGAAATATTTTTCAAAATAATTAGCGAAATCATTCACCGATTATTTTATTATGTATATAACTTAATAGTGATGTTAAAGCAGGCATGATCCATCCTTGGCCGCATCATCACTTACCATCAGGTGAGAGCAGTGCACAACTTAGGTACTGTATAACTTAGGTAGTGTATAATTACAAGCTCATCTCCACTCCAGAACTTGTCAAGAGCAACTACTTACTTGGTGACTGAGCAGGTAAAGCAGGAGTAGAAGACGAAGTCCTCGGCCAGGGCTCCGGCATGCAACGGCCGGACACCAGCGAGCGGTGACACATGCCAGTACGGTGGTCTGGAACCAAAAATAATAATAATATGGTCTATATCCGTGGTCTAGTGTGCTGAGAAATGAATTTAGATCGGTCGTCAATTCGAATTCCGTGTATTGTTACTAACAGAAATGAGTTAATTTACTTGAATAAATGAAATATTGAATATACTAGATACTATAGCGAAAGGCACTTGAGGCGATTTTTCTCAGTTTTGTCCTTCATTGCAGGTTGAATCGCCTGATTATTCGAAAATAAAGATGGTTTCGTGCTTCGGAGGATAGGTAGGTTTAACCGTCGATTAATGTTAATGTCTTAGGATAAAATTTTTATTGTTAATAGCCATCAAAAGTGGCACTGACGACTGTAAAAATATTTGCCCTGATACAGACATTTAGTGTTTTTTATCATTGATTGGTTGGGGGGTTTGCAAATTTCTGCAGAGCTATAGTCACTAATTACCATGGCATGATAATAATATAAATAATATTCAGTGACCTATACAAACTGTGCCATCTTCACTGGGCTCATATCCAGGGTCGCAGTCGCAGGCGAACCCTCCCTCGTTGTTGATGCAGACGCCGGGCGCGCAGCGGTCGGGCCGCTCGGCGCACTCGTCTATGTCCACACACGCCTCCGGGCTGTCGTGGGGCGCGGACGAGCGTATGTAGCCTGGAACGATTACGATAGATACATCAATAAATAATTTGTGTAGCTAAATGTTTCCTTATTCCAACATTTATATTGAAGCACGTAATAAATGTTGTTTGAAAGAGATAGCGTACTGTTATATATTTTATATAGTAAATTGTTTTTCGTATGGTGCATTTCGAATAATCTTTAAACAGTACAAAAATTAAATCAATAAAAAATTTAAAACACAAATGCTGCCTATTGTTGAATAACAAGACAAAAATATAAAAAAACATTGAATATAGAAATACAAAAACTAACATATCGGTTCGTTTGACGATCAGCTATACGTTGACATAATAATAAGCATATATTTCATAAAGTATCAAAATAAGCTTTTTGCTCAATACGGTCATATACAATTCAATGCATAATCTTCGTTTATGACTGATACACAGTGGAATGAATATTATCAAGCATATACCAATCAAATACATGAATACTAACCATCGGGCACATGCACCTGTAAGAACCGACTACGTTCTCGCACGCATGGGGCAAGGCGACGGAGTGGCCGCGCACTCGTCCACGTCTCTGCAGTGCACGCCGTCCGCGCCAGCGCGTACCCGAAGGGACACGTGCACCGGAACGAGCCCAGCGTTGTGGCACCGGAACGGGCACGACGCTACACCTTCGGCGCACTCGTCGATGTCTACGCACGTCTGGGTATATATATTACATACATACGGGTCATTATCATCAGCGTATTCAACGTCCCACCGAGGGCACGAGCCTACCCGTATAGGGTGTTTAGGACATAATCAATCGTCATGCGGGCCCAGTGTCGATTGGCCGATTCCACGCACAGCCGTTGAAATCTCTTCGCAGGCGTGCGTAGGTTTCCTCATAATGTTTTGCATAACATAAAATGAAAAAGCGACAAATGTATTTAAAAATAGATACAAAATGTACATACTGCAAAAGCAAAAGCTAGCTGTTTAATTTCATGGTTTATTACATTTTATTAACAATGTCAACTAGTGCGAGTAGGGTGGGTAGGCATACTGCCGGAAAAAAAAACAAGATGACTTACCCTACCGTGAGCGATACAATTATTTTTCTTAATATATTATTGATTTCCATCCTTATAATAATTTTCATTGATTGATGTATATATTTTTTTTTTTTAATTAGATTTTTACAATGGGCGGCAATTAATTTAGCAGGGTAACCTTGCATCAGAGGGGAGCGTCACAGATTTGCCAGACAAGTACATTATTAACATGCACAATACTCACATCACATCCTTAGATTAATTATTTAGAATGGTGTTACACAGATTGTATTATTATTATTGTATATGTAAGTAATATGTAGTTATTTATTTAAGTATTTTTAACAACAACATGTCCGTGCGCCGCTCAACCGGGCTCACTGAAATCGGCGCCAGGGTTCATACTGGTGTCCCTTGGCTTATGCTGAGTGAGTCCGTTGATTCAGGCATCGTAGCACATGTGTTTCTGTGTATTTTTTATTGTTGTTGTTATTTATATGTTTACATGTGATTGTTTGCGGTGCATTACAATCATAATGTTTTCTTTCTTTCTTCTTTCAAAAACTACAAATACAATGCAAATCCGATTCTTACAATTAAGAATGATTCGGAATTCAGATAATCAGTGATTCGATTTATTATCGTTCCTTTTATTAAGATTTCAACATAACCTGATTCGTAATATTCAAAATAACAATTTGCGAATAGAATTTGAAAATGTCAACGTATAAACATTACGAATTAAAAATAAATACAAAATATAAGTAAGAATTCCAATTATCGAAAATCGGAAAAAAATTGCTTGGCTGCAGGCATTCACGAACTTATTCTCTTCATCATTGTTAACCACAGAGTCGAGAAGTATCAGACACGGAAAGCAGGTCTAACATTCTAACTTCCATTCAAATCCATCAAGGAATTTACATACATGTTTGAACTATCGACAAAACTCTTTAGAATTGCACTAAGCTACTTCTATTTATCTATGCACCTAATAGAAAAAAAACAATATTTACATGTTCAGGTCCCTCAGTGAAACCAAGATTGCAGGTGCACTGGTACCCTCCGTGCGTGTTAGTGCACGTCCCGTTCCCGCATATGCGAGGGTCTATCACGCACTCGTCAGCGTCGACGCACGCGAGACCGCTCGCGTCCAGGGTGAGACCGTCCCCGCACTCGCAGCGGAACGGAGCCTCGTTGTTGACGCACCGACCGTCACGGCATACGTCCGACGGACTTTGCACTCGTCTAGGTCCTGTGGATTTCAAGGGCAGGTGAATTAGTCATTAGTCTAATGCAGGGTACGAGCCTGTATTAAAGCATAATAGAGATATAGACCATGCTTCACTAAAAACAGGCGTAAACAAACCGCGCTCTGTTTTCATGGATAGAGTGAAGTAGAAGGCTCAAGATCTCTGTCTTAATTTCATATCCACTCCTTTTAAAGTTAGCAACGCACTCTTAGCTTTTTAGGAGTAACGAGTATCAATGGGTGACGATGAGTCTACTCGTGAAATAAAAAAAGATGACTATGGACGTTTTGTTCCTAATTATAATCAGAGCGGTGAATACTAACCTAGGCGACTTCACTTATGAATATAATTTCTATAGATTACCTGAGTCATGTTTGGTCGACCATCCCTCCTTGACAAATGCGGAGGAATTCAGCAGATTCCGGTGGGGGACAACGCTCACAGTACGCTCCCAAGCGCGTTAAAATAAAAAATATTATTACAAAAAGCACGTGTTCTGATGAGTGAGTGAATCATTATCAAAGAATTGTGCTGATTAGCTTATTAAAATTATATAATTTGAGTGAGTGTTTCTAAAACCCAGCAGATTATGGCAACCCCACATTATCTGTGAGAAAACCCAGAGTCTAGCAGTGGACCCTCACAACGCATTTATAGTAAGAATCCTTTACCCGCTGTCAGATACATCCACCAGAACCATTAATATTCTACTCGTATTATGTCTGGACTCTTGGTAAACATCAGTCAGGCTTTTATGATGAAAACTGCATTGGTTTCTACTTTAAGACAGTGGAATAAAGTTCAAACTCTGTGGTTCTTTTTGACCAAAATCTAATTAACCTATTGACCGCCTGAATTCAGACACAATGGAACATCGCTATTGTTTGTGACGTTTAAAAGTCAAACTCGGGTGGTTGGCTCACCTTCAGAGCAGCAGCATTCCGGTCTCGACAGTCGTAGCGGTCGGGCGCGGTGACATCGTCCGTTGCTGTATTCATCGAAGCACATTCCGTTCTCTCATCCACGCACAACGCAGCCGCCTTGTCGAACCGCCACCCCGTGGGCAGTCGCATACGTACCTGTACACAAAACATAATAATTATTCATACTTATATATTTATTATAAGAACAACCAATATGATAAACACTGCTGCAAGCAACAAGAAATTAGAGACAACATAAACTTAAAGCTAGTGTCATAGTGATAAAAATAATCAATTTTAAAAATGTATAAATGTGTGTGTTAACATCATAAGTGTGTGACTGTTTGTTTGTTCGACCATCTTTTGCGGCGAAATAGGGCGACGAATTAACGTTCTTACAGTGAATTAGCGTGATAGTCTAAGTGGAGATGAAGGATGGAGCGTGACGGGCTATTTTATGTTCTTCCGTAATATTAATGCCGTGTGGTGAGGCAAATTATAAGATAATTATCTCCACCACTTCACTTTTCGCGTAATGGCGGAGACAAAGTATTCTGCAGAGAACGGGTAGCAGTGATGTGAGTGAGAGTGAGTGAATTTAACCATATATTTTTTAGTAACTGCTAGTGGAAAAGGTTATGGAATCCCTTTACTTTAGTGGTAGAGACCCTAAATCCAGTAGGATTGTACAGTACAAATCAAAATGACCCACATGTGTACACCTACGACATGCACTGAACCAGCTATAGTGGCCGAGTCTGTGTCTGTGTGTGACTCAGCCACAAAGCCTATACCCTGCCGTAGGTCATATAATAGGCAGACCAATGTATTACGTCATCATCTTCATCAGCTCATTAAACGTCCCCACCGAGGGGCACAAGCCTACCCGTATAGAGTGATTAGGCCTTAGTCGTCCACGCGGGCCCAGTGCGGGTTGGACTTTGAATCTCTTCGCAGGTTTCCTCACGATGTTTTCCTTCACCGTAAGAGCGTCGGATAACGTACATATATTTCATTGGTACGTGGCGGGATTTGAACCTCAGCCCTCCCGGTAGGGTGACAGTCCACACCATTGAACCACCGACGCTCTCAGCCACCGACGCTCTAATGTATTACGTACCCTCCATTAAAGTTGCGGCATTCACCGCCAGCGCAGGCGTACGGAAGCTCCTTGCACTCATCGCGGTCCACGCAGCGACGTCCCACCAAACGCCAGCCTTCGCCGCATGCACACTCGTAACTAGAAACCAGCAATTGTGAGGATATTACAAAAACCAAATAAGTTTCCATGTATAAGATCTGGGGACCTTGATCTGACCTAAAATTTACAAGAACATTTTACTTTACTGCCAAATTCATATAAATGCAGGCTTGGTATCTATCCAAGTTTCGCTAGATTTCGTCAAAAAATGACTGTCATTATGGTCTAAATCCGACTCTCAAACTCAAAATATCTTTATTCAATAAATCTTTCAATTATATTTTAAATCGTTAATTATTAATAATAACTTAGGACCACCACACCGCCAGTCACGTCTTGAATCGTCTCAAAACAATAGGTTTTCCATTGTGTCTGGAATCCTGACATTCAAAGGTTTAATGGATTTTCTCTAATAAATTTATATTAGAATATTATCTAAATAAATAGATCATCAAAGCACTCACCCGCCATTGGTATTGGTGCAAGATGGCGTCCCATCCCGTCCGCACGGGTGCGGTAGCTCAGTGCACTCGTCGACGTCGCGACAGTTGCGCGCGTCCCCCGTGAGCGCGTACCCGGGCGCGCACTCGCAGCGGAACGCACCGACCGTGTTGCGGCAGCGGCCGTTGCGGCACACCAGCCCGCCCTCGCGGCACTCGTTTATGTCTGCCGGGGGACCGACGCGATATATACTATACACACACACGCGCATACACACACTCGCAGCGGAACGCACCGACCGTGTTGCGGCAGCGGCCGTTGCGGCACACCAGCCCGCCCTCGCGGCACTCGTTTATGTCTGCCGGGGACCGACGCTATATACTATACACACACACGCCGCATACACACACTCGCAGCGGAACGCACCGACCGTGTTGCGGCAGCGGCCGTTGCGGCACACCAGCCCGCCCTCGCGGCACTCGTTTATGTCTGCCGGGGACCGACGCTTATATACTATACACACACACGCCGCATACACACACTCGCAGCGAACGCACCGACGTGTTGCGGCAGCGGCCGTTGCGGCACACCAGCCCGCCCTCGCGGCACTCGTTTATGTCTCCGGGGACCGACGCTTATATACTATACACACACACGCCGCATACACACACACTCGCAGCGAGTATGTGTGTGAGAACATATATACCTACACACACACTAAAACACATCAGCACGCTCACATACGCACACGCACGATCGCACATCCGAACACACACGTTGCGTTTGTATGTGTACTTATATGAAGTTGTAGGAGTTTGAATTTGTGCAACAGATTCAGTAACATCTTACGTTGAGCTAGTACTACAAAATTGCTATACAAAACACGTAATGTTCAGTACACAAATGTTGTACTGCACGTGGATTGAACACGTACTTCAGTATTTTTATACGTTGTTTTGTAACTGTAGTAAGAATAAGCTCCTTACAGGAAGGATTTTTATTGATTGAACTTTGGCTCTCAGATAACAGTAATATTATTTCGCCTTTTCTGTTACAAAAATACTGACGTATCATTATAGTAATACTCTTAAAGAGATATCTGTAGCCCACCTGGTCTAGACTAAGTCAGGCTTGAAGCTTTTTTTGCAGTGGTAGGCCAGTACAAACAGACATGTTCATGATCACTGATGATGAATATCAGAAGACTTTTTATTGATTAAACTTCAACTTGAAGTTCCAGGGAGCCATAAGTATTCAAGAGGTTGTTTATCAGTACATACAGACGTTGTTAGATCCAAGCTTGTGCTTCGAAGCAGTGGCAGACCAATACAAATTCTCATGTCTATGCACTAAAATGTCTGTATTACGACCCGAAACCTCAACTTTGGTTTTGCTACTTGCACTTTTAGTACCAGGGAGGTTAAAGTATACAAGAGGTTGTTTACCAATACAGTCGTTGTTCGGTCAGTTTGAATCCTTCGTCGCAATGCAGGTGTACCCTCCGGGCAAATTCTCGCAGGTGCCGTTACGACACATCGGCCTAGGTCGGGCGCACTCGTCCACGTCTAGGCACGCGCCGTCTCGAAGCGTGTACCCGGGCTGGCATTCGCATCTGGGAATATACAGTTGATTGTTTATTAAAATGTTATGCGAGATTCCGTTCTTACCAGCGGGGGCCTTCGTCGCAGCTCCCTGTAGTTTCATATCGCTTATCTCCCAAAAAGATACACTAGGTTACTTAGCCCTCCCGGTAACGCCCTAAACTGAGGTGCAAGTCCCGTTTGACGAAGCCTTCAGGCTTGTTGTAGGTATAATAATAATAAACCTTTATTGTTCTTTCTCTCATACCGAAATCAGTTACATAATTAACCCAAGATGCTGCTTATATATAAATTAAGTTATAAAATTTCAAGCTGAGAGTCCTCTGCGCTTGCCAGTTGCCTGTTAAAGCTGAAATGTCCATCTGCAGCCAATAGCAGAAGCCAAAAATAACCGCAAGCTGAGAGCCCTCGGCACTGTCCGAAAGTACATTCGTCCCCATGTAGCCGTAACATATAGATTCTTAGGCAGTTAGAGCGCAGCTTACCTATCAGAGCAAAGCGTAGGTATTCTTGCAGTTCACATTTTCGCAGAGTCGCTGGTCGGCGCACTTGTCGAGGTCCCCGCAGTCGTCGAAGGCTACCCAAGAGCATACTTGTTCTCGTCGCGGCACGGATATATACCGAAAGATTTAGATTCTTAGGCTGTCCGTGTGTAACTTACCTATAAGAGCCGAGTGTATTCTTGCAGTCCCCATGCTCGCAGAGTCGGTGTTCAGCGCACTCGTCAAGGGTTACCCTAGGGCATACTCGTTCCCGCCGCGGCACGGTTATATACCGAAAGATAGATTCTTATGCTGTCCGTGTGTAACTTACCTATAAGAGCCGAGCGTATTCTTGCAGTCCCCATGCTCGCAGAGTCTGTGGTCGGCGCACTCGTCGAGGGTCCTCGCAGTCGTCGAGCGCCGGCGACAGGCGGTACCCGGGCGGGCAGCGGCACTCGTACGAGCCCGGCACGTTGGCGCACGACGCCAGGCCTCGGCAGCGGGACCGGCCGAGGGCACACTCGTCTACGTCGCGGCATACGTGAGACGTGTCGTCGTGCTCGTATCTAAGTAAGAGAATCATCATCTTCTGACTATTACTTCGTATTGCAGAAAATAGGTAGGTAAATAAAATGGGGTAATGTAGATGTTAACCACTACTATTGTAAGGTTGCCGCAGTGACCGACAGTTTGACGTACCCCCGAACCACGGAACCATCTTTTTTTGGCCAATTACCTGATTGTCCCATTGTGACAACAAACGTACAAAGTGACTTTAACTATGCGGTCTCACCTCGAGTTGTGCGTTCCGAACCGTTACATTTAAAGGATTCTTTATTTCTGACGCTTTGTTTTTCGGATTTTATTATACAAATAAAAAGAGTCAAATTACAAAAAAAATTATAAAGAATTAAGATGAAAAATCAAGCCAAGTATGACTTAAACTCGATTTGTTATTTGGTTGGGAGGCCATGATTTTAAGTCTCACATAAGCTCTGCATAAAGAGAGTAAAGAATATGCTATTCTTCACCTTTGGTCAAGACATGGAATGACAAGGAAAGGAATATAAGCCGTAATAATGGATACAATGAAATTCCTTTAAAACTAAGTCGATGATCGTGGGGCATTTTAAGCACTAACAAGGATTAAATAAGTTTCATGATTTGTCAATCTCAATTGAGTAGAGACAGTGAAAAACAGTGAAGATATCTTGCGCAAAATGGGGGAGACCTATGGACTACGATGGGTTGCAGAGAGAGAGGTTGAAAAATGAGACTTCCAAACTTACAGCTTTAATTACAATCACAGAAGTAAAAGAATACCATCAATTCGATCTTACCCATGATCGCATCCGCACGTGAACCCAGTAGGCGTATCATGGCACGTGCCGGGCTTGCACAGCTGCGGCATGACGGCGCACTCGTCTATCGGCTTGGTCTCGTTGGTGACGGGGTTCCGGTAGAGTCCGGGTCTGGCGCCGCACAGTGCCGCATAGGGCGCGGAGCGGGCGTCGGGCACGGCTCGCACGGCGCGCCCCACGCCCGCCCCACGGAGCAGCAGCACACGCGCCGCGTCTGCACCGCGCCCGCCGTGCCGCCGCACTCGCCGGACGACTCCTCGTACTCGAGGTAGCACGGACGCTGGCGGACGTCCACGCACTCCTCTGGGGGGTGGGGGTGTTAGGTTAACACTTTTACATTAGATAAATAGGCGTTATAGATATTATAATATTTCAATAGAGCGTCAGAGTGTTTAAAGTTTAATAAAACGCTCACGAATTTAGGAATGAGCTACCGATTTAATCCATGAGTTATCGTAATTAAATTTATTTATTTGGACAACCAATACGAATATAAACTTAGCAAATTCGATTACAGTATTTTACACACATGGATACATTATTAAGCGATGTCTTAGTTACAGGTTGCCAAACAAAACATGGCTTGCACAAACAAAACATGCGTATAAAATATAAAAACAAATACATCGCTACGGTAACAAAATAACATTATTTAGGTAAAATCCAGAAAATTACGTTGCGCCTTGATGCAAATGAGCAATTGATTCGAGGAAAGCACCGTATTTACCAAATATATCCACATTTACCTCCTTAGACAATTTGTTTGAATAATTTTGCTCTCCATTTATATGAAAAGTGTCCTAAATTAGTTTGAATAATCAAATTAAAACACTAACTAAAACCTCCTTGTTGAACGAATTGAATTGAATGAAACAAATACTTCTAGGAAAACCGCATCGAAACTGCTTCAGCCAAACGCGAGATAATCGCGAAGCAACATACATACTAACAAGTCAAACTGAGAACCTTTTTGAAGTTTAAAATCACTCACTGTTGTTGGCATCGGCACGTATCCCTCGGGACAGAGGCACACGTAGGAGCCGGGCAGGTTGCGGCACACTCCGGGCCCGCACACCCCGGCCGTCGCGCACTCGTCTATGTCCTCGCACGAGCGCTCGTCCTCAGCCAGTCTCCAGCCGTCTCCGCACGAGCACACGAACGACCCGAACGTGTTGGTGCACGTGCCGTGGGCGCACAGTCCTGGGTGTTGCGCGCACTCGTCGATGTCTGCTAGGGTCACCACGTATGATGGCTGCGGGAAAATAGATTCATAGATAATCCATCAAGCGAGTGCCGAGTGCAAAAGTCAGACAGTAGATTTTCCTTTGTGTCTGATTTATTTAATGTTACAATCTGAGTCGTTGTCAGCGTCTGAGGGCTTCAAGTTACAAGCTTAGCAAGTTACAAGCTTAGCAAGTCACTCAACGGGCAATAGAGCAAAAATTAGGAATGATGTTTTCAGTCACAGAAATAAAGTTACCGACATATAGGTCACCGAATCAGCTAGTTGAAGTGACAGTAGGCTCCAACCGACCGTTGGTGCAGACAAGTTCTAAAGAAGAAACCGCGTCTAAGCAAATGACGCCCTCTGGCCAATGGGATCGACGATTTGTAAAGTGAAAATTAGATGAGAAAAGCTATGAAACACGTATTCGACACTATACGGTATCCAGCGTAGCAATTGTTCGGGTTTTCTTGTATACATTTTAAATTAGCAACTTAGCTCGCCGGATTGATAAGTTAAAGAAATCGGTGCTATTAGAGCAGGTCTGGAATGGAGACTGCTCGATGAACCGACGACTGGTGAAAGGTCCATGAAGGCTGTATGATATAGTATAAAATTTTAACGAAGAAATTACAATCAACTCACAGGCTCCAAAACAGGCTGGTACCCAGGCCCGCCAGGACATAGCTGGCGATAGGCCTCGCTCCCGGGCTCGGGGCACAGGTCGCAGTAGTGTCCCCAGGCCACGCCCACGGAGCAGCAGCACGCGGCCATGGTGCCGTCCTCCGACACCTCGTCCGTGTCGCTGCAGTGCTCGGCGCCAGCGCGGACTTGCACCGCGCCGTAGCAACGTGCTTTGCGCGAGTCTAACACAATCACATTAGTTAAAAATATAAAGATAAAAAATACTTTATTGCACGTAAAAACTACAAATAACAAAAAAACAAGTACAGCATGGGCGGCCTTATTGCTCAGGTAGCAATTTCTTCCAGGCAACCATTAAAAACACAGGAATAAAAGTGAAAGAAAGCAAAGATCACAAAGAAATGATTTGTTCCATTTAGTGTTTTTTAAATTAGGCTCTTAAAAGTCTCAAGAATCTTAATTAAATGTTTATTTATTTGTTGAAACACAATTTTATTTGACACACGAAATTAAAAAGGCGTTAATAGATACAGTAGTCTAGGACTGTGTTGTAGCTACCACTAGAATGAACAGAACCAGAACTGGCAGATATCGTTACCTAAAATACGAGTGTTGTGAATGAGACTAGTAAAATTCCCGTACATAGAACCTAACATTAGTAAACTTCCCGGTACATAGTAGAACCTAGCATCGTTCCGTAAAATACGAGTGTTGTGAATTTAACTAGTATAATTCCAGGTATATGGGATCTAACATTACACCAACATAATAATATCAATAGAGCGTAAGATATCGTGAATTAGTATCATTTTAAGCATGCAAACAACATATGGAGTTTTATTCAAAATAAATAGAAATTGTTTATCTCAAATAGTATTCGGAAATTACTTAAAAGGGACAACGTCACTAGCCGAACTTTGTTGAGTACGTTCTAAATAAATGCCAATTCTATATGTTCAAACTGAATCTCAAACTCAAAAATGTTTTATTCAAATAAATCATTACATGACACTTTTGAATCGTCAAGAAGTTATTTTTAATGTTACAGAAAAAAAATTACAATTTTTGCCGTTCAAATAACTACAATTAACCTTATGCCTATACTCGTAGCCATAAGTTTTTAAAGCATTTAATAAATTTTAACGGCGATATTATAAGTGAACGCAATAAAAGCAGGACTGCCGGATAAATTGAGTTGTTATACAACATCCAAGCACAAAATGGGCATTAGAATAACGTTGGCTCTGTAACACGTATTTATTATGATTATGGTTGTAATACAAGCGACGCGAATGCAAAGGGAAACGTTACATGAGTTAAATTAATAAAACGATTTAGGCAAAATGTAGACAGATGCAAACATGAAAATTTCGCCGGAAGGGCACTTTAAATGGTTTAATAGATAGTCTAAAGAAAGCAAGTGTCATATCTTTATCGTTTTTTTTACAATAAACTTTGGTCCGAACCTCGCAATGATGATGTCATTTAGGGATACCTTGTCGCCATCATTGGACTTTATAACTCCAGAATCAACTCTTATAATGAAGTGTTTTAGTAATTAACTTATCTTCAAGATTTTACAGGTTATTTCGTGAGGGACCCACAAATTAAGATCTCTGATAATAAGTGGTGCTGCCACATATTTGCAAAACAAGAGATCCAAAAATGACTTGCCGGCCTTTTAAAAGAAAGTACATATCTTTTTCCTTTCAGTAGTGTTTCATTGGTAGCTCTTCCACAGTTTTGGAACTTATCGAGGTTGTAAGCTTGTTAGATTTTGATGAGTGTTGACGGATATACTCAACCATTTATTATCAAGCCATAATGTACGTAGGATGTCACAACAAATGACATAACAGTTAATCTATTAACACTAACAGTTTAGTTTCTAAACTGGGTACGCAATATAAAGGACGAAATAACTGACCATTGATAGAAAAATAATCTGTCTATCAATGGTCAATGAAAGCAAGCTTGTCCCTCACCAAAGCAAGCAGTTCCATCGGAGACCAGCTCGTAGTTGGGCGGGCAACGGCAGATGTAGGAGCCCTGCGTGTTCACACAATCTCCGTACTGACACGACTGCGGCGACTTGCACTCGTCCACGTCAGTACAGTTGAAGCCCAGCATCACTGCAATCATAACCTCGATTATACTTGGCACAATCGATATGTCACCGTAAAATAGTAAATATAAATACCTTTACATTATAATCTATCTCGCGGAATTGTGACCTGCCGATAGATTGTTTTAACATACTGCTACAATTTAACGCATTATTTTTTCGGTAGATTATGCATCATTCTATCAAAGTGAAACATTAAATCACAATTTTATCCATAAGAGATACTCCAAGCATAGTTATAGTGCATACGTACTCGTACTAAGAGGAAACCGGTTCGATTATCTCTTTAACCTATCACATTCCACTGCTTGACATAGGTCTCTATGCGCCAGATATCCTGGTCCTCCGCTTTTCTCATGCAGCCTCCACCAGTGACCTTTCGGAATTCTTCGGTCCATCCTACACTCGTAGGATGTACCGTTTCAGCTCTAAAAGTTGTCTGCTCCAACAGCCATCGGTTCTGCGACATACGTGACTAACCCCCTGCGACTTAACTTGCTGATCCGGCGGGCTATGTCAAGCTTTTTCCGTTATGTGGACCTTAACCGTTGCTATGATAAACAATAAATTAAGAAGAAGCACTAACTCAAAAAGTGTCCGCGGTTAGAGTCTGCTCATTGCGTCAGTTCGGCAGAAGTTTTATTCATAATCACGTCGGTCGCTACATATCAAAGTGAAATAGTAGCTTGCTCGTGCTTTTAATGTCACGTTAAGGACAAAATTTTAATGAATAATTTAATGTCATAAATATGGATAAATATAAATATATCCACTGACATACACAGCGCCATCTAGCCCGTAGTTAAGCGTGAAGCCTGTATTATGGGTACTAAACAACGGATACACATACCTATAAATATTTTTTAAATACATACATATTATACATAGAAAACACCAGACCTTTACAACAGACATGTTCATGTACACAAATGTTTGTACTGCCCGGGGATCGAAGCCGGAACCCTTGGTTGTGCAGCCGACGTCTCAACCGCAACACCAAATGGGTCGTCAACAATACAATATACAATAAATGAACGTATGTGTCAAGCGGCTCGGACATTTGATGGTTAATATTTCTTCGTGGTTGTATATCTAGTAAGCTTATCTAAGTGTAATGGTATGTAAATAGACAGTGGTACTCACGCTCGTCGACGTTGTCGGACTGGTAGCCCTTGTCGCAAATACACTTGAACATGCCGTACGTGTTCACGCACCGCCCGAACACACACACGTTGTCAAACGTCGCGCACTCGTCCATGTCTGTGGATGCACCAATGATATTCTGTATATATAAAGGTAGATACGCTATCCGTGCTTCAAAAACGAACCGCCAAAGAATATAGTTGTAGGCTCTTTGTTTAGGTAAATGTACGCTCATTCGAAACATGTGTATATGTGCTGTCACTGCATTCGGAACACTTTTTTCGAATGTTTTGTGAGCATATCACGAATGTATACTTTTACGTCATTGGGATGCATAAATTATTTTTGGCAAGGTTTCTAGACGATGTATTGATATTTATTTTCTATATATTATATTTTAACATATATTGCATTATATTTCACCCAGCATTTTTTACGCTATGAGAAAAAGCGTGTCCCTGCAGTGGAGTGTTATAGGCTGATAATGAAAATCATACTATATCATAATTAAATGGAGGCTTATCGCCATCTCTTAAAATAGTATTACTTTAATGATACTTTGTCTTTTTTGTGTCAGAAAAGGCAAAGTAATATTATAGCAATACTGTTTTAAGCGTTGGTGGTAACTCCATGTTCTTGTAATAATATCATATTTTCTTCTAAAGTGAAGCTTGTGGCCGACTGAGAGACCTTAAAATCTGGTCGATTAATTTAATAATTGCATTAATCCTATTCTATAAAATTAAAGGGAAAATGATAATTACCAAGACATGATCTCTCGTCGGGAGTTTTCGTGAAACCAACGTCGCAGTCGCAGTAGTATCCTCCCGGGGTGTTGGTGCAATGGCCGTTCTCACACAATGTGGGATCGTTCGCACACTCGTCGATGTCCACGCAAGAGTATCTATGCACAAAATAACAATAATTTTGAATTGGTTTTAGAATATCCCGTCTTTTAACGGTTTACATGGATAACCACTCTCTCCACTCTACTCCACGACTCCACGAGTAACCTTTCATATTAAAAATATTTTGAACCTAATATTTATTTGAATAAGTCTAATGTGGAGACATAAGTGTCAAGCTTCGCGTATTTGTCGCGAAGCATGACTGTCCTATATATAGCCGGATCAGCAAGTTGAAGTGCAGTGAGCTGGTCACGTATGTCGCAGAACTGATGTCCGTTGGAGCACGAGTCTGGAGTGGGCCGGGGCTCGGCAAGCGTAGCGTAGGACGCCCTCCGGCCGATGGACCGACGACTTGCGAAAGGTCGCTGGTGGAGGCGGATGAAAATGTGGAGGAGTGGATATCTGGCCCAAAATGGTGGGAAATCTATGTCCAAATTGAGTTATATTTAATGTAAAAAGTCACGAAAGTTAAAAACAAAATATATGTTACTAAGTATTACCCATCCCCCTTGTATCCAGTGTCGCAGAGCATACAAAGGAGCCTCGTGTTCGGCAGGTGGCGCGCGGTGGCAGCCCCCGTTGTTGGTGAGACACTCGTCGACATCCTCGCACTCCGCGCCATCACCGCGCCAGCCGTCGCGGCAGCGGCATTGGAACGACCCCTGCAATTAATCAAATCATTCTATTACAACAAATTACAATTAAAAAATATTCATTTAAGATCCTTAAAAGGTGCGTTTTTAGGGTTCCATAGCCAAATTGAAAAAAAAAACCTTATAGATTCGTTAAGTCTATCTGTCCGTCTATACACACCCTTTCTCCAAACTATAAGCACTACACTATAAACTTTGTAAGTATATGTATTCTATGAATCGCTTTATGGTTTTGACAAGAAACTTGAAAAAAAATATATTTTCAGTTCAATGTATGGGGTTCCCCATACATTGAACTGAAACTCGAAAATTTTGATATATAAATCAAAATTTTCGAGTTTCATAAAGTGAACGGGACAGACAGTTCGCTCACCCGGTGATAAGTGATACGCTTGACCATGACAGATGCCGTGTTGATGGAAAAGAAGTAATAGCACCTGTCATTATTTTCCGCAAACACTGCCTGCGCCCGAGACGACAGATCCTAGGTATCTTATACCGGTATTTTTACTAGCATGTACTGTGTATGCGTACATTCGTATCGATGTGTTTTTGTTTCGTAATGACTTTTAGCTGTTCGCCGCAGCTTCACCACACAATTGGCGAGCTCAGATGGCTCTCAGCCCAAAAACATCTCCGCCGAGGGGCATGAGCCTACCCGTATAGGGTGATTAGCCTTAGTCGCCACGCGGCCCAGTGCGGATTGACGACTTCACACGACCTTTGAACCGCAGACGTGCATGAGTTTCCTCACGATGTTTCCTTCACCTTAGAGCGTCGGATAACGTGCATATAATTTCGAAAATTCGAAAACACGATTGACGTGTGCGGGATTTGAACCTCAGCCCTCCCGGTAGGGGGGTAACAGTCCACACCATTGAGCCACCGACGCTCAAAGAAGTGCTCGGATCGTATTGGTAGTATGTGTGTACCGGCAGGTTGATGCAGTCGGCGGCGGGGTGGCAGTCGCAGGTGCCGAGCTCGCACTCGTCGTCGTCGCTGCAGGCCGGGCCCTGCTCCGGCTTCACGCTGTACCCGTCCGGGCAGCGGCACACGAAGCTGCCGATCGTGTTGCGGCATTCACCGGCGCCGCACAGATCCGGTACCTGCAATGGTGCCTAGTCATTTAAGTATCATCATCAGCTCATTCAATGTCACGAGCACAAACCTACTCGTATAGGGCGTATACTTAGTCATCCATTTGGGCTCAGTGTGGATAGGCCGTCTTCAAACATAACCTAGGTATGCGCAAGTTTCCTCATGATATTTCCTTCACCTTAAGACTCTCATTCTTATTTTTTATATTCTGACGACCCATGTAAAATGATTGTGAAGTCGGCTACTATACTAAGGGATCCGAGTTGGATCCCCGGGCATTACAAATTATTGTGTGCATGAACATGTCTTTTTATAATGGTTTGGGTTTTTCTATGTATAATATGTATGTATTTAAAAAAATATATTTTATGTTAATCCGGTGTTTAGTACCCATACTACAGGCTTCATGCTTAACTTGGAGCTAGATGCCGCTGCGTGAATGACAGTGGATATTTATTTATTTTTAGTATTTGTGTTGGTATGACATTACGAGTATCATAAGTATGAATAAAAGCCATACATCAGCGCACTCGTCGACGTCGAGCAGGCGGGCGCGGGAGGGGGGGGCAGCAGGCCGGGCCCGCAGTCGCAGGCGTA